>JAHZMX010001353.1:7822-123783 GCA_027743895.1 Seira musarum | reverse complement strand
AAAAGAAGATTCGATTATTGATTTCTGTATTTTTAGTATCTTGGCTTTAAGTACGTAAATAATTGTCCACTTTTATCATACGGGTTGAAGGACCGGAAAAGAAAAAAGTGATCTAAGATGAATACGCCGAAAAAAGCAGATGAAAAATGAAATTAGAAGGACAAAATGTAAGTATATAAGCTCGTAAGTACGATATCGCTTTCAAAGATCTCATTTCCATATCTTGTCTTGTCAAACTCTCAAAAAAAATCCTCCTGAGAAATGATTACTAAACGATCACTGAAGAAAAGTGAAGGAGAAGGGACAAAAACTTCTTTTTTTGCTCGTTCTCTTCGTACCTACAAAAAAAGGAAAGAGTGGATGAGATGAAGGAATTTACTGTGAGAGGAAAGGAAGCCACTATATGAGTGGATTGGATGAAGGGATAAGATAAGTGAGGTATGCGTTGATCTGATAGACGAAATATTTGAAGGTAAAGTGCCGTACTTGTACTTGCTCTCGTGATGGAGATAGGAAATAGCGGTTTCCTTCTTTGTGGTTTGCTTTCCCTTCCTCAGCTCAACTCACTCGATCCAAATAAGAAAATTTTTTTGAGTGGAATGTGATCGATTTACTGGGTAATCTCATCTGATGTAGGTATCACAAGGAAAGAGGAAGTAAGTGAAGATCTAAATGCCTTTAAGGTTTATATGATTGCGATTGGAATCGAGAGGAAATGTGCTTTCCTATAATAACATGATTGAAGTAGTTAAAGAAGAGGGAAACAAGTGAGCCGGATCGCAATCGCATAGGCTCCTCAGTTCAGCTCACAGTCACCATCTCAGTTTGTGAATTTTAGCCAAAAGTTGCAGACCAAACCGAAACGAAAACCAGCACGGGAGCTCTGGACTTGGTTAGTTTCTTTTTCGTTTTCCAGAGCATCATCCATTCCATGAGTACATATACTTTTACTTGGCTCACCAGACTAGCCATGCCTTGAAAAGATAGAGAAAAAAATAGTAACATGGTAGGAAAGACACGTTACGCTTGGTTCTCCTTGTCTTAAGATTTTTCCTCCGCGTGAGCTAAATAGAAGGTTTTAGTTGGCCTTGCTTGACTTCACTGGTCACGACATGACTATGGCTATGACGAAAAAAAAATGTAGTATGAAATGAGAAATGTTTCTATTTATTCTGGGAAGAGGAAAACCCAGGTCAAAATTAATATCTTCATGAGGTTGAGCAAGCAAAATGAATGAATACGCTGGGGAGACCCTTTTTCGGAATTCCTTAAGTCACCTTCATTCTCAAGGAGGGAAAGTAAGTAAGTAAGCACCACCAAGAACCAACACCACCACCACCACTACCTACCTACCTTTGGTGTTCCTTTTACTTCTTCTCATCTCACCGCTCCACTTTTTTATCGTTCAATTTCACTCCTCTTATGTCGTATTAAGGCCAAGTAAGGTTGGTGGTAAGGAGGGGAAAATATTATCTGTAAATGGATGGAAAAATTGTTTTGATGCTGACTTCCTCCTCCCAAAAGATTTCCTGAGAAAAAAAAACTTTCTTTACTTCTCTTTTGAACATCACACGTTATGAAACTGATATATATTAATATAATTGCACAAGGAGGAGGAGGAGGTGGAGGGAAAATATTGATATAATGATCGGAAGAAAAGTGGTAGCGGTAGCTAGTATTGTGGATGGTGGTGTGGAGTGGATTCGAGTTTGTTGGAGGAGGTGTTTTTTGATGATGATGGTTTTGGCAAGGGAGGAAAAGGCGCTAGACGCTATTTATTCTATTGGAAAATTGGTCTGAGTCTATGTGGAAAGGCGAGAAGCGAAAAAGGTGTATTTTTCTTCCTTTCCCCTCAAGTCCTTGTCTGATCGACAACAGCGGTCTATGATGGTATGGCTTCCGCTTCCCTTCAAAAACCCACCAAAATGCTTGTCTGCTCTGCGTCCTTGTGCCTCAATTCAACTTGACAGTTAATCATTCAGAAGAAGTGAAAAGGAACGGCTAGGAAAAAAATTCCGTTACGTAATGTTCCCTATACCAAATTCCATTAATGGAACAATTTGCTCTATAACTACTTATGATTACGTAAAAAGGGGCATTCACATTTCAATACCTATAATAGCACATGTGTATGGAGAATTCCTTGACCCAACCAAACTCATATGGAACGAAACGTGTCTAATGAATGCTCCCCCGCACATACATATATCTACAGACTGAAATTAATTTTTTTTAGTGTGTCACAAACAAGTAAACTTTTGATTTGTAACCGTTTCGGAAAAAAAGCTGTAGAGAAAAGTTGTTTCTCCATTGTAAATCGTGATTATTGCTTAAGCTCTGTTGGGACTTCGACCCGGGGAACCATTATTAAAGTGACATAATAGGCTACCTAAGTAATGCTCATGTACTATATTTGTGTACTTCACATCAGCAATTTTTTGTTCTAAAAGTCACTGAATGAGAGAATGAATATGTGCCGGAACGGAATTACGATGCGCAAAAAATTCCATTTTTACTCTTATTTAAGCAGAGAATGATGACTTATAAACGGTTATAAATGCAGTGGAAGGGTGGATTGAATTGGATTGGACTTGACTGGATGAGGAAAGTTAAAAGTTGTGTGGTTTGGTTTCGCTTTGGCTTGGTCAAGCTAAATATACATTTCCTGGAGAAACTGTTGTTGTTCCATACGGATTCACATGGTTCATTATATGCTTTTATCCAACTTGAGAAGCCTACATAGCTTGCTAGTGCGAGGGCAAAATGAAATGGGCAAAAATTTTAACTCTCAGAAACCAGTCTGAAGGGTCAACGGCAAATAGCTATTGCACTGTTTCTTAAACCCGAGGATACAAAAAAAAGTTTTAAAACACACTTTTGATACCGCTTTGATTGTCGTTGTTAGAGTGAAGGTTTGATTTTAAAAAGGTTTTCGAAAATTGGAGTGACTAGTCTTCAATGCGCATAGTTCACAATTTCCTTTTGTTTACTTTTCTCTTTTCCCATGGCTTTCTCTCAATCTCTTCCTCTTTCATTCTTAAACTTTTAAAAAAGAAAGTTGAGTCATCCACCGCGGAAAATGAAGATCATTATAATCATCTCATGAAGCGGAATGACTGCATGGTCATAACACAAACTTCTTTATAAACTAAAGTTGCGTTTCTTCACTAACAACAACGGCAGTAGCACAATAAAAAAGTTGTTGATCATCTTCCAATCCGTAGCGCATCCTGTTTTCCTCGCCTCTTTTAAAAATGTAATGTTTATAATGGAATGGACTGGATTTCCAAGAAAAAAGTAACAAGAATTTCCACTTTCTATTTTTCCGTAATTCGATTCACACGAGAAAAGTTTTCTTAAAAAAAACAGGTTTGCGGAATTAAAGAAGAAAAAAGTCGAGTACAGTACAGAGTACCACAATAATAATGATCATGATAGTGATGACAATCATCATCTTCGACTCGACCCTTTTGAAAAAAAAAGTTTTTGAATGAGATGGGATGAGGATTATGAAGGCCTTTAAGATTATTACTGTTACTTTTTGGATGGAAATATTACTTCTTCCTGGAAGCATTATCGTGATGAACATTAAACTCGCAGCGGGGGGCCTTCCAAGGTCCCCACTTGACAATGGGACAGTACTGGTTCAAAGCGGAAATGCAGACGCAGTTTAGAAAAAAATAGTAGCTGTTCCATGAAGTAAACTTTGGCATTTCCCATGTTCCTTTTCTTCGCTCGTGTACATCTCCGTCTACATTCTCGTCTCGATGAAGTGAAAGGAGGCAATGAAATGTAAACAAGGAACAATAATTGCGGTTAGGTTTCCCTGTTGTTCTTGTTTTCTTCGTTTTTTTTCTTTCTCCAAGTTCGGATTTGCTGGTTTGGTTCGTTTCACAGCAGCAGGCAAGACATCGCAACGCTGTGTCGCATTCAATGAGAGATTAGAAAAAATGTTATTTCCGTTGTTGGCGTTGGCGTGACTAATTAGAGCATAATAAGTTTTATATTAGGCGGTCTGTATAATTGCTTTTGGCATAAGCAGAAAACTTTTTTTCTTCAGGGTGGAACGGAGACTACTGAAGGAATGGAAATGAATGCAACAAGACAAAAAAAATGGAAGGAACGACATGCTGTTTTCATCCTCCTCTCATTTTAATGGGAAATTATAATGCATTTGTGAATAAGAAATATGAAATAAGATGTTCCAATCCTATTGGAATATATTTGCTGAGGTTTGAAGAGTCGCATTCGGTGTACATTATACGCAATAAATCATCCCTGTTATAAAATTTAAATTCAATTAGAAAGTCATTTTCTATCTAGCAAGTGGAATGGGTAGAAAAGAGACTTAAAAGACGAACTTTTCCCAGAGATTACAACTGCTGGCCTGGCCAGGGCTGTGTCTGGGATGGAAAGAAGTGGTCACAACAGTTTCAGTTTTCTCGGACTCGTCATCATCATCATCACCATCATCACGATTTTTAACAGAAAAACTTTTGGAGTTCCACTTGGCTTCTTCTCTCCATATTTTTTTTTGCCTTTTGCGTTGCAACTTAAAATGGGAAAGTTGCATTAGAATTAAGATTCATTTCGCTCATGGACTTGGACTCCCAAGTTTACTATAGTCCAGTCCAACCAGACAGACTAGATTTCTTCTTTAAATCTGAGGAGAAAAGTTGCAACTTTCATTATTCCTACTTATGAATGAAATGTTGATTCTTTCAAGGCTATTCTTAAACTACTCCAGGCTGGCCAAGCCATACCAAGCCAGATTTCTTTGGGCGTTTGATGTTGTTCTGGTTGGTCCAGTAAAGATAGCTGAAGAAGTTTCTCAGAAAATCACGGCTCGAACTGAATCCAAAAGGCAGTGGTCTGTGCACAGCCCATTTCCAAAGTTAAACATCATCTCATCATGTCATTATTTCAAACTCATGAGAAAGCGAAAAAAAAACTTTCTTGTGTGGAGTGTTAGAATGGAGTTTACGAATAGATCTCATTCTTCCTTTCAGTCTAGCTAAAAATAAATGGGATTTTGCAATGTTTAACTTTTTCCCTCCATAGTTTTGTTTTAATTCTCTTTTTCCCTTCTGAAGTAAAGAAATTCTCCAGTATTAGCATAGTGGAAAAATCTGATGCCAGAAGAAAGGAAAAAAAAGAAGTGTAATAGACTGGAAGACTCTACAATAAAGTTGATCAAAAAAATGGTGAAACACGGGATGAGAGAATATGTGATGCATGAGTGAATGAATGAGAAAGTTACTTGAAAATATGTAGGGAATATTCAAGTTAATTATGAATCATTAGGATTTGCATAAAAAACTTTTTCATCTATTTTGTTGCAGGTGTCGTGGATTCGTAAGCGTGACCTTCACATTCTCACAGCAGGGATTTACACGTACACAACGGATCAACGGTTTGTCGTGCTCCACTCCCCAGAGAAGTCGGAGAAAAGTGAAAATTGGACTTTGCAAGTGAAATACCCTCAGTTGAGAGACTCTGGAGTGTACGAGTGTCAAGTGAACACTGAACCAAAAATTAGTATGGCCTTTCATCTAACTGTCATTGGTAAGTGAGATGAGGGTTTCTCGTTTCGTGTTCGTTATTTTTATTTATTCCCCTTCATTTCATTTCATCAAACAAAATTGTAATTAAAAAACCGTTTTCCTCTTCATTTCATTAGAATCCCGAGCGAGGATAATAGGTGGCAGTGATATCCACGTGCAGAGTGGAAGTTCTCTTCGACTGACGTGCGAGGTTGAGCACGGCCCCCATGACATTGCTCAGGTGAATGAATGTTCTGTGGAAAGTTCTTTTAAACAATTTTTGTTTTTTCTGCCCTTCACTAACAAATGTCTGTCTGTGAAATAGGTTTTCTGGTACCACGGATCAAGCTTAATAGACCCTCAAGGTACAACAGGTAAGTTTTATAGTTGAAGTTTTGTAAGAAATGAAGAGAATGCCTAATACACTTATCGCTTTAAAACAAACAGGGGGACCGCCCGTGTCCGACATCAAGGTAGCCACGCAGAGAGGTGAACTTTTGCGCTCCCAACTTACCATTTTCAAAGTCCGTTCACATCACTCGGGAAATTACACTTGTTCACCGACAATGTCAGCCCCTGCGTCGGTCATTGTGCACGTCATATCTGGTAAGTGAAAAGACGATGAGCAAAGCATTTTATTCTGCTGCCCTTTAGGTAAATCCATTGCATTGCTAACTCTTGACATTTTCTTTCTCTTTTTCTGTAGAACACCCTGCGGCAATGAAGAAGGGGAATCGCAGCTCCTCTAGTCATACCCAACTCCGCTACTTCGAGTATTTCTTAATCTACGCTTTCCTATGTCTTATCAGTCGATTTCAACTTCAAGTTTTTCTCGCCCAAGGAGGAGCAACTATCGCTTTCTCGAGTCATCACCCAAGAAGAAATAACATTTTACCAAGGATGACCTCAAGCTGAAGCTAAACGTCATTGCATTTCATCACTTAAACATAATGAAAGAGTGTTTTTTTAAAAGGCGATTGAGTATTTAAATGAAAGTGTTTTTCTATGACTCCACCTCAGACTGAATGAGGCTTCATGTACATTGCAGAAATATTTAATCTAATAAAACGTATTTAGTGTTTAATGACAAAAACGACCCCCCAGAAATATGTAATCATATTAAGTTTAGATATGCAGCGTAAATACCTTCCTTCCCTAGTCATTACCTACCACAACCAAAGTCACCTCTTATTGATCCGATCGGAAAAGTAATAATAAAAAGATAGCTAGCCTTGCATTTAAGCTGTAAATATTTCAAAGGTAATTTAGAAATATTTTCATAAAAATTTAGAAAACATTTTCGTAATAACCGGTAGCTCTCGTTCGTGTTTCCTTTGAATATAGTTGTGTGGTACATGATTATGATTAAACCTTGGAATTCAGAATATGCGAGGCGTTTTTTAATCGTGGTGATCTATTATTAAAAAATGTAGCCAAAGCCAAATACATTACAGCTTTAGTAGACATTCTTTCCGTTTTGCATAAAGCCAGAGCGAAAGACTATCATCAGCATCATCATTCTCCCAGAGTCCCCTGTAATCAAATCCTTTTCTCTGATGATGCGGCGACGGTGGAAGCTGGATTTTTTAGGAAGCATGAAGGAAAACGCTTCAATATCAAAAAATTATAATTTATTACATTCGTTTTTATAGGTCGGTGTCCTTTTTGACGGTTCACTTGTCTGAACTGATTTCAGCTGCGTTGAATAAAAGTGATCCGATCGGATCTGATTACTGTGTTTATGTAAAACAAATTACAATAATTTAAATTCTCAGTACTTTCATGGTGTGAATAAAAAATACATTTACAATACATACAACATTAATAAGTACGGTGGAATGGGAGGTAGATAGTCTATTAGGCACGCGATAGCATAAAATTGTAATGATAAAATAAAAATAAACACTTGCAATTTTTTGATGCGGAGTGCAATAGATATAAATATACTATCTTAAACTTCCGGCTCACCGCAGAAGTATCCTAATCGAATTATGACGATTTTTGTGTGGAAAGGAAATAATGAAACATAATTTTTGTATTTCATGTACTGTATATTATATGTGTATATATTCAATAAATGTTTTATGAAATTAGATGATTAACAATTTTTTTGGCTTACTTGCCGTAGCATCGATTTCAAAATGAAAGCTAACAATAAATGCACTTACAAGGAAGTAGATATGAATTGCTATTACAGATTTCTATTCGTCAAATCAGATATGAAATGTTTATGAGGAAGGAACAAGTACAATGAATTAAATTGTGGAATCATAAATAATTAATAAGTTTAAGAAGAATATTATTAATGAAAATTGTATAATTGTATGTGAAGATCCGAATCGGGACTGTAAATTGTTTGAAATAAATATATCTATCTATGTAATTATGGGTAAGTACACTATTTTAGATAGATTGAAAATGTTAAGAATCACATTTAGACGTGGTAAATCCATAATTAAGATGAGATGTAATGTAATGTTTTTAAATTAAAAACACTGTTTTTGTGTGGATTGATGCTAATCGGAAGGGGATTAAGGGAAATAATAAACTTATTTAATGAATTTACTTAGAAAAATTATCGAATTTTGGTACTCCATTCATTTTAGCTTTATTGAGCATCCAAGGAACAAAGTTCACATTTTATAATTTTTATTGAGCTGATATACATATATTGATATCGCATAAGTTACAAACATGCTTTATACGAAGATGACGAAGGTCGTATATATTTGCTTACACGGGCGGGGCAACTTGCGACTTATTTACTTGCCACAGAGCTGAAATTGCGCAAAGAAATAAAATCAAAATCACGAAAGTTGGTATTGACTGTTCATTTATTCGATTCTGACTTACCGTCATGATGAAATTGGTGAGACACTGGGAAATTTTTTTATAAAAACCAATCAGTTATTTCGATTAACTGCCCATATGAATTATTTTAGATCTAAAATATAAGTACACTGTTTACCTTAATAAACGGTTCATAGGATTTACAATTCGCTTCATTCGGGTCAAGAACGCCGGGTTCTGAAGAAAAAAATTAGCAAATTGTAACGGTTTCTTTGATGCATTTATTTTTAAATAAAAAATAACTAACTTACCTGCAAATCGTTGACATTTAGCAGAGCCTAACAAAGCTTTGTCAATAACTTCTAATGGAACGTTCTCCAAAATGAACTTGAGTCCATTTTCAATTTCTAAAGTCCCATCAGCCTTCATCTGTAGCCATTATAATAAATTAAATTATAGTTTTAATGAAGCTGAATAATTTCATAGACGTTTTCAACTTACCCCTCCTGCGGCAATCAGTACGCATTTCATAATACACTGTGACAAATTAAAACAATAATGTGGTGGGAATGTATTCATACTTTTTACTTAAAAATTTACTTTTTACGTAACTGATAACTTACGTTCATTTTTTCCGTTTTCTCTTTGCCCTTGAAACCCAATTCCTTGGTGCATTTTGTGATTGACGTCATTTGATACTTGAGAAGATCTGAGATGGCTTGCTTGCATGTTTTTTCTGCGCTGCTTGTTCCCTTCATTACAAAAATCAAAATACATCTTTTAATTATTTTTTTTGTTTTAATTATTAAGATTAAAAGTAACTAGACCACTTACAATAGCGACGAAGAACAGCAATAGCAAGCTGGAAGTGATATGACGTCTACCCATTTTACAGAATTTGATTTCAGAACTAAAAAGAAAAAATTAAGCTTGACTTCTCTTGACGACGGCATCAAGGCAAATGAGCATTTGGAAGGTGCGGATCAACTCACACTTGTCATCCAGTCATAGTAATAATTGATGGTAGTTTTTTTACCTGTAGGAAGGACATCTTCAAATTACAGCATTTTAAATTTAATGATAGGATATGATTTTGCTTTTAAAATTATTGCGTATTACTGTCATTCCACATTAATCATCAGGTGATTCGGGTTTTTTTGCAATGATTATTAGTATTTATGCCACCGTCAAGAATAGATTGGGCTAGGCCAGTTACTGTTAAAAGTCTCCGAATTGGATTGGACACGTCATCGATTAAGCATCCTTCGATTTTATCATGAATAACAAATGTATATTACATGCATTTCAGTTAGTCGAGCTGTTTTGCCTATAATTTTGTTTTTATTGATGCGGGATATTTCTGCCATATAGATTTTTTCTGTGGCCCTTAATCCAAAAGTGCAATTATGAATGAGATTGATGAATTCAAAATTATGTATGCAAATAATTAACTTTAAAATGAAAATAAGTTAAGATTTTTTGTTTGTACATTTTATTGTAAAATTTTCATTCAATTAGCTTAGAAGTCTAAGCAAGAAATGAGTGTATCGGAGAAATATTGAATTTTATAATGCATGATGCATTTTAGATGGAAAGTTGTTGTAGGGTTCCTTCGACTTACTCGTTGCACATCTGTAAATTAAATTAAGAATAGAATTAATGTTTGAATTCGAAGCAAGCTGTAGTTATGTAATGGTTGACTAACCCTCAAAGCAACATCTAACATGCAGCCAATAAATTCACGATAACTTTCACAAGACGCTTCGCTTGGGTCCAAGCTAGCTGCGTGATGACCACATTCTTGGATAACATCTCCAGCCTTCTCTTTCAAAGCGTCTGGCAAACCTGCACACAAGTACAATTAATTGTAAGGTTTAATTGCAATGAAAAAGTCATAATTCATTCAAGTTTTTACTGTTTACCTTCAAGTAAATTTGTGGCCAGTTCCATGTCCACCGCACCATCAGGTCCCAACTGAAATGGAAAACAATAGCATTTTGTAAATACTTTTATATTTTGAAAGGTATATTAAAAAGAACGCGGAATTACCATTTTTGCTTTAATCATGACGCACTTCATGATGCACTGAAAGAAGTAAACAAGTAATTCTTTAAGTCTTTTTAATTTATGAAAATATCCGTAAGTTTTGTTAATGATCTTGAGGGGGAGTGGTTCAACTTCATGGCTTATCTCTAACTTGATGAGATCTTGGATATTTAAAGAAACGTTGATTAAATGTTGTACCAAAGCCTTCTCCTTCTTCTGCTTTCCATCCGTCAGTCCCATACTTTCTATGCAAGGTACCATCAGTTTTGTTTGTGCTTCCATCATCTTTCCCATGGCGGCCATACATTCTTTATTCATCCCTCCTTGGACCTCCTAAAGGAACAAGACAAAATTTTATTTGAAGGCAAACCTGAAGTATGCTCACACTGAAATATTGATTAAGTACGCGCGACTTATCTTACTTTGAATAAGAAGGCACCCAAAAGGGTCGACAGCAAAATTACGGGACGAACCATGACTTATTGCTCTGGAAAAAACTAGTTCAGCTTTTGACGAAATGCCGTTTAAAATGGGAAATAAAGCGGATGGATTTTGTGCTGGTTATATTTATAAACTTTTCGCATCCTATGGAATTTTTTTCAGAATTACCTATAAATCATTGATCATCACGTCGGACTTCATGAATCATGAAAGGTCTCCATTGAAATTGATAGGTTGAATCAAACGAGTTGCCGCTTGAAAATTACATGTCATTTTTATGTTGTCCTGGTCTGGTGCATCCCCCACTTCCGCTTTTTATGGTAGTCTCTCATTTTGTAAAAATGTTGAAGTGCAAAAACGATCATTGTCTATGCTATGATTTCCCTATTATCAAAGTTATATGACGTGAACAAAAATGCGAAAGCATAAATATACCTGAAAAAATTGGGGACACTCTTTATTGGCCATTTGCCCTCAGTTTGAAGTGGACCACACGTAAATACGACTTGAATAAGAAACATGGATTTTTCTCAGACTTCATTGACTCTGTCGGTCTTTCTTCTTCTGGGTTTAACCGTAAGTTCCAATACGACCAGGAACATAAGTTTAAAGTATTTTTTAGGAAAATATGTGATCTTGTGAATTTTTAAGGGATTTGCCAGGTCGGACGATGAGTGCAAAGATATGGTCATGGGCCTAATGGAGGGTCAAATGGCAAACATGGTGCCCTGTATCAAAGAGCTTGGCCTGGAGACAGGGAAGGATCGAAGCGACAATTACAACGTAAGTGATTCTATTTATTGGAAACATTAATTTTTTTTGTCATTTTAGTAATTTTATTACTTTTTCTCATTTTCTAGTGTATCATGAAATGCATGTTGATCAAAGCTGGGACCCTCACTCCACAGGGCTCAGTAACAGTTCTCCAGAGCATCATTTCAATCATGGAAATGTTTCCCAATAAATATATTGAGAAGGCTTTCACTGAAATCGTGAAATGTCAAGAGTTTGCTGGCCAGAGCCTCGACGATCCTAGTGACAAGCATTGCAACAAATACGGTCCTTTGCTCAAGTGTGGTGTAGAATTCATGCTTAACGTTTGTCGCGATTAATTTAATTATAAATAAAACAAATAAAGATTGCCTGGATTTGGGGAAAAAAGATTGTTTCTCTAGACTAGATAATAAGTTAATATTTTTATTGTGTCATAGTCATGGGTCGTTATCAAACTGGAAAATTTGTTTGGAAATTAATTTGTACAATGGACACAATATTACGATATACGTTTTTAACGATTGTCTTCCTCTGTAATACTGTAATCTGTGAATAATATATTACTTTGCTAATAATGGGCATCTTATTAGAAGTCGACAAACTCTTTGGCGCATCTTTCTGTGGAAGCGACACGAAATATTTCCTCCTCGTAGTCATCAAAATTACTCGTGTCATCAGCACCCTTCGTTTTCGGTACGAAAGGAGCTTCCATCTCCTTTTTGAATATTTTTATCCAGTCCACACCCTGAAACCACTTGGAATGCTTAATATCCCCCACTCCATTCTTCAGGTTACCGAACCGTTTACTCAGATCCACCTGGAGCATATTCTTCAAAAGATCTTTCAAATCACTTGAAAAATGCGAAGGGAACCTGATCTTCCCCGAAACAATCTTCTCGTATATTTGGAGGGGTTGGTCCGCAAAAAAAGGAGGGTAACCCGCAGACATTTCAAATATAAGTACGCCGAGAGCCCACCAATCCACCGCTTTATTGTAGCCCTTCGACAAAATGATTTCTGTAAAACAGGAAATCACGTTTAATAGCTACGCTTGCAAAAAAGAATTATAATACGAAATGATCGACGATAATTTGATTATTCCTGACCTGGTGCAAGATATTCGGGTGTACCACACAAAGTCCACGTCCTCCCTTTGACCCTCTTGGAGAAACCGAAATCGGTGATTTTTATATATCCCCTGAGATCAATCAACAAATTTTCCGGTTTCAAATCTCGATAGATCAGATCTAGATTATGGAGGTACTCTAAAGTGAGGAGTATTTGCGAAGCATAGAATCTGGAATGTGGTTCACTAAATCTGCCGAGTCTCCTCAAATGTGAAAACATTTCACCTCCGGGTACAAATTCCATAAGCATGTATAGGTTGGTGGTGTCTTTAAAGTGGAACTTTAGGGAGACAACGAAGGGGTAGTCGAGGGCATACAAGATTCTCTTTTCGTTCAACGTATGCTCCACTTGTTTCAGCTTCACCACTTTTTGCTTATCCAGGATTTTCATGGCGTAGTAATCCTTCGACGCTTTGTGCTGCACCAGCATCACTCTTCCGAATGATCCTGTGCCGAGGGTCTTTATCCTGTCGAAATCGTCCAGGTTCGCACCCGGAGCAGCAGGATTCCGCCATTTCTCCTCAAACTCCTCACGTAACTTTTCATTTAACTGGAAGAAAAACTCGGATGAATTTCGCTCAGGGGGATTGTTGTTCGTCATTATTGTTATATTGTAGTGGAAGTAAAGAGATGGGAAGCGTAGTCAGAATTTCTCAGAGTTGCGAAAGCTTAGCTCGATTCGAATTGATTTTTGTTGGTCCTGGTTGGATCTGGTCAGGTGTGGTCGTGGTCCTTGCCCTGAGTATAAAGGTAAAGATGATGATGGTACTGGAGTACTGGATGGCCGGTTTCTTGCAGACGTACAATTCACGCCCTTGTGTATTGCTTATCTGCTAAATTACATCACAAAAATACCAACATCACCTTATCACCTTATTACAAAGTATGCTATAATCTAATTACAAAGTACTTAGGTAATTTTTAATTTATTATTTCGGTAAGCTGTGATGTTGAAATACAGAAGCAAATATACCCCCAACACGTACGAGGCATGGTCATAGAAACCCTCCCTACTGGTTGATAAGATAAGTCCTTATCGGTCTCCGTTACCACTCCAAAGATAATTTTCCAAAATCACGGCAAGCAAATAAGGGAATACGACAGATTGTGAAACAAGTCTACTCCTCCCAGGTAGAATCAAGGTAAAACAAACTAATGAAATCTTTGAACAAAATATAAAAAATATCGTTTATTTAAGCACTTTGTATTTTTATTGGATGTTTTACACTTTCAAGATCCATGGAAAATATTTGTACACGAGGAGGGGGAACAATAACACAAATCTTCGTCATTATCATAATCTCTTTTTGAATGCCATACATATGACATCGTATCAGTGAGAGTCATGCAATGTGCGCTGTGATTTGTGATTGTGATCATCACCACACTACCTAAAACTATAACTATTTTGGGACCATGGACTGGCTGGACTGGAGAAGAAAATCCAGTTTTGTCCTTTCCTCGTGATTTGTAAAGTTCATGCAAACAAAAATATTATTAACAAGGATTGAGATAAGCTGGAATGGCATCATGATGGGACGCATTATTATGAGACCATGAGATGTTTAGTACATTCGTAGTACATTCTTGAACATAAAAGAAGCGTAAAATATTCAAGTTCAAAATATTTCTCACTCTAAAAAATGGGGAAATTAACGCAAGAGCAAATGAAATTTTATAAGGATAATGGGTACATCCTCTTAGAAAACATTTTCACTAAACAAGAAATCGAACAATGCTCCAGTGCATACGATGAATTGTTTGAGTCCAAGAAAAGGGACTCAAATCTGGAGGCTACATGGAAAGGAAGCTGGAATAACGATGGGAGTGGGAGTGGACACCAGAATAATTCCGTATGAAAGACTTTTAAGTTTTGAAAAAGTAATTTAATCCTTAAATTCATATTAAATTGTGAAGGTTCTGTCCATCCAAAATTTGCAATGTCACTCCGGAACATTCTCAAAAATGCTGTTCAACGACAACCTCCTCGACAGTGTGGAGAGTATCATCGGATCCGAAAATATTTTACTGCATCACACCAAAGCGCATATTAAACCACCAGAGAAAGGAGCTGCCTTCCCGACCCATCAGGACTATCATTACTTCCCATACGAGAAGGATTCACTCGTAGCTGTGTTTATTCATTTAGATGACAGTGACCCAAGAAATGGAGGTCTTGCTGTGTTTCCAGGTTCACATTTACTTGGACCTCAAGAGAACAAGTCGGATGTTCCCACGCATCATTACGTTGATCAAGTATTTACTTAATTACAATTACGAAAAGCAAACCAAGTTAGTAAATGAACACGAATTAAACTAAAATATTTTGACTCATTCCAGGAAATGTTTTCATTGAGCAAAGCAAAACCTGTGATTGCTAAAAGGGGTGATGTGCTAATCTTCTCTTATCTACTCGTTCATGGGTCATTTACGAATTCATCTTTGCGAAATAGACGAATGCTTCTAATTCAGGCAAAAAACTAATGACATGACTTGAACACTTGAAGATGAAGATATTAACATATGATCTAATTGAACATTTTCTGATATGATATTTAGCTAATGGCGGCGGAGGACACACCACTAAAACAAGTGCATCTATCACCCTGTCATGGCATGGTTCTGAGAGGAAGAAATCTCAAACGTAATGCTGATATACACAGGCGACATGAAGCTATCTAAAATATGACCTTCAAGGAAAGTGATAACCTAAATTTAATTACCATCACAGAGTAACACTGCATTAACTGCGTGCAAATAACCTTTTATTTACTTATTTTAAATGAGATGTACCCGTTTTTATTGATTCAGAATCTTTTTTAGAATATTATGTAGAAGCTAAAAATGACGAAATAAAATTTTTTATTTTGCACCTTACAAAAATCTATTAAATCTATGATCGTGATCATGCCATATGAGTGGAATGGAAAAATCCGAATTTCATGTACATGATGTCATTCGATATGCAATTCAAATATCGAGATGATTTGATAATAGAAATGAAAATGTCCTCACACGATAAAAGTTGCAGATAGTACACATTTGCCGTTCTTGAGAAGAAGATAGCTGACACTGGCACCATTTTTTTGTCTAACATTTTACTGGTACCATTTTACTACTCTCCCTTCAAAATGGGTTTATACGGTTTGACCTCTGAACAAAAGAAATTCTGGGATGACAATGGTTACATCATTCTTGACGTTTACTCTTCGGAGGAAGTGAAGGAAATGAGGGACGCCTACGATGACATTTTCAACAGGAAAATGAAAGACTCTGAACTGGAAACCCAGTGGGATGGAAACTGGAAGTATACCAAGTTTGGAGCAGGAGATGAGAAAAAACTCGTATGGCCATACATTTTTAAAACTACTGTACAATCCAAAATTTAAACGTTAATTGTTTTGTGAAATGTAGGTTTTGGCTATTCACAATCTCCAATGTCATCATCACGCGTTCGCTAAATCTATCATGAACAAAAAATTGGCAAATGTTGCCGCTGACTGCGTGGGATCACCCAATGTCTTGCTGCATCACACGAAAGGTAGATAAGAATTTTAAATAAAAAAATTTTTCAAAACTCAAACTCTGTGATGATGAAAACAATGTAACACAATTTTTTTAATCAAAACTTGCAGCTCATATGAAGCCTCCAGAGAAAGGATCTGCATATCCTCCTCATCAAGTAAGCCCGGCAAAGGGAGAATTTGTCAAAGCTGGTTTGCAATGCGGGAAATAAATTTTTGCTGTATTTTTTAGGATTATCCCTACTTCCCTTACAAAAAAGACTCTCTCATAGCGGCTGTGGTGCATCTGGATGATTCCAGCGTGGAAAATGGATGCCTTTACGTTTTTCCAGGAAGTCACAAATTGGGTCCACTCGAGAACAAGTCTGACCAACCCGATGTTTATCACGTCGACCCAAACCTTTTCCCGATGGAGAAGGGCGTTCCAGCCATTTGCAAAAAGGGCCAGGTTCTTTTCTTCAACTATTTTACGGTACATGCCAGCTATCCAAATCTCTCGACTGAACCAAGAAGGATGTACCTCATACAGGTGATAATCATGGATAATTTTAATAGTATTGCATTGTAGTATTATAATTGTATTGTAATATTTAAAAATGGTCTCGGATCCCCCCCACAGATGATGGCTGCGGAGGATGAACCCGTAAAGGATGTTCACCGCAATCCATGTCAAGGATTCGTTTTAAGAGGAAAGAATGTGAAGCAAAATGCGGACATGAAAAACAGATTTGAATCTTCTAAAGCATAAAAGTTCTACGACTTTTAAAAATAATAAACACTTCTACTAATTTCTTGATCTTGTTGATTTATGATTAATTACATAATGTTGATTAAAAAGATATTGCACTCATTTCATTTCAAATTATTTACGAATTGCATGTAGTACTATATACAAACCATTACTGAAATGATTGGAGCGGATTAAAACAAGGTAATCTTAACAGTTGGCTCTGGAAATAAGTAGAAATAAGTAATGGTCTCATGATATGATTCATCTCATGACAAATCTCAATCCGAAGGAAAAGTTTGACCCAAGAAAGACCAAGGTCGTCTTAAGATACATGATGGAGCAATAGAATCGTAGATCAGGTAAGATGAGCTCATCTATACGATATAACATCATCAGGATTTATCTCGGAATCTTCAAAGCCAAACGAAGCATGCACATAAATAAAAGGCGACATGTAAATCATCGCTTACTTGAGTGGCAGTGACCTAGACCTCTTGTTTAATTACCATCCTTATCTTCTAATTGAATCTGTTTGATGCGCTAATTTTATCAACTTTATTGATGAAAAATGAAACTAAAATGACCTCGGCGGCCTAATCATGTCATCTCATGTGAGTGAGTGCAGTTACATGAAAATATCTACCCTACCTTTATTGTCAGTAGAACCATCCCAATGAACTTTGCGTCATCATCTTATGTTCATCCCACCGGAATTTCTCCGTAATTATCCTGGAGAATCTGAGCCAAATGGCGACACACTTGTTAAGCCTTACATAAGAATAAGATTTCTTGTCCTCGGAGCCAGCAGAACTTTTTTTCTTAAATGGAAATATATAAGTGCGATCAAATTAATTAGCTGATTCATTTTTCCAGCAGAAGTCTCCCAAGAAAAAGCTGCTGATATTTCTGAAATTCCGTTTTTCTTTGGAAATATTCAAAATGGGTTTGACCGACGAGCAAAAGAAGTGCTGGAAGGAGAATGGATTCGTCCTTCTCGATAACATTTTCACTAAGGAGGAAATGGACGAGATGAGCGACGCCTACGATGAAGTTTTTGATTTGAAGAAGAATCAATCTTCAGACATGGAAGCGGCTTGGGACGGGAGCTGGAAGAATACTAAACTTGGTTCTGGGGACGAAAAGCGATCGGTTTTGTCCATCCACAATCTTCAATGCCATCATCAGGTGTTTACAAAAACTCTTTTGAACACGAAGCTCGTGGACGCTGTTGCCGATTGCGTGGGTTCGCCGAATGTTCTCCTTCATCACACGAAGGCACACATCAAGCCCCCAGAGAAGGGAACTGCTTATCCACCCCATCAGGCAAGTCTTAATTAGATTTTATTTTTAAAGGATAATTGAATACTTTGAAATTAATTTGGGGGGTTTGAAATTGTTTTACAGGACTACCACTATTTCCCCCACAAGAATCACACCATGGTTGCTGCTTTCGTTCACATGGACGATTCTGACCCAGAGAACGGTGGACTCTACGTTTTCCCTGGAAGCCATAAATTGGGACCCCTTGAGGACAAGTCGGACCACCCTGAATTCCACCATGTGGACCATGAGCAGTTCCCAATCGAGAAGGGATATACGGTCAAGGCAAAGCGAGGGCAGGTCCTCATCTTTACATATTTGACCGTCCATGCGAGCTACCCAAACAACTCAAACAGACCAAGGCGAATGTTCCTCATTCAGCTCAGAGCTGCGGAGGATGAACCGACAAAGGCTGTGCATATTTCGCCATGCCAAGGTATGGTTCTCAGAGGGAGGAATATCAACAGAAACGCGGATATGAAAAAGCGACACGATGCTTAAACTAGACTTTTGAATAGAAATCGTCAATAAAAACTTCACTCATAATTGTCTTCGAAAAACATTTTCTCTAATCTCATGTTCTATTAAACACAACAAAGACTAAGGCTACTGCCAATAGCATGGCATAAATTATTTTAATTAACTTCGTAAGGTTTCCTGAAGCACTGGTGACGCTTTCATTATCATCATCATCATCGAACCATCTGGTTTCTTGCATTATTTCCGCCGGGGGATCGTCTAAAGCATGAGATCGTCCCTTCCCTTTTTTGTGTTGTCCTTCTTCCTTGCCCGAGTGTCCCTGATGTAAATGCTTTCGACGATTTTCTCGTCGTGGGATTCCATACGTCTCGGAGAGAAACTTTGTTCCTTCATCGGGTCGAATCTTTCCTTCGTAAAACTTTTGAGGTTTCACGAAATCCCGATCCGGCTGTGGTTGCGGCTGCTGATGGGGTACTAAACCATATGGAGGGGGTGACGGGGGCAAAACATTCATTGGGCCGTGTTGTCCTCCAGGTATAACAGCAGCTTGATTATGGATCCTCTTACCTTGGCCAAGCGCCAGTTCATCTCTTTCAACGTAAGCCTTGTTCAAAACGATTTCGCCCTCCCTATTTCGTAAATTTTGCTCCTGCTGGCGTGCCACTTCTTCGTGATCCCACTTTGTCTTTGTTTGCATGAATTTCTGTTGCCGAATTCTTTCATCCTCCGCTGCGGTCATACAATCATACTACAACTCGTATTTCGAGGAATTAGCTACTAAATTCGAGGAATTTTGGCAAATTGTAATTACGCGAAAAGGTTGGAGCGGGAGGCTCTCCTCCAAATAGCCAAGAATTTGGCTTGTCATTGTCTTCCTGCTGTTGTATCAAATTCTCTTCAAACACAAGTTCTTGTTTAGGTGGAAGAACTGGAGGGAAGTGAGGTCTTATATGAACTTGAGGGTGTTCTTGAGCCGATGGATTTCCTCTATTATTCTGACCTTGGTGCGATGAGACATGTTGTGATTGCTGAGAGGCTCCTTGTTGTTGCTGCGGAGCTGGAGGTGGAGGTAGGGCGACAGGGTTATGGACTACTTGGGGTTGGTGGTATTGATGAGGATTGGGCGGAGGTGGAGGCGCAGGAGGTGCCTGAGGTTGATGATGATACTGAGGTCGAATCACAGATGGATGTGGTGGAGGCGGTGCCGGAGGTGGTTGAGCCTGATGTTGGAATTGAGGTAAAGCTGGTGGAGACTGTGCTTGTAAATACGGTGGAGCTGGTGGAGGAGGAGGGGCTTGAACTACTTGAAACTGTGGTAGCTGCTGCGCCGGTGCTTGGGGAAGAGGGTAAGCAGGTTGAGGAGCATGATACCGAGGGGGTTGAGGCATGTGGTGCCGTGCAGGTGCTACATACTGGGGTCCTTGATCGAACAAGGGTTCCTCCTCAGGTTCTGATGGTGAATTCCCATAGTCGTATTCACCTCGAAGCCAAGCTAAACCTTTGTTGTACTCTTCTGAGGAAACCTCCAATACAGCAACAATTATAATCAGCGTTCCAACAAATACAAACGACTTCATCTTTTCTGAATAGTCGTAATCTGTGCAAGTTTAATAACTTTGATGTGTGGTGACCTCATTACATATTTTTTGATCAAGTCAAACTCATGACGACTAGACTTTTTGTCTCTTTGTCCCATGGAGACCTTTTCAGTTCTGGGAATTGAATTTTTTAGATTTGAATGAACATTTTTCTAAACTCTGGGGATGGAAATGAACAAATTGGGTCATTTGCCACTACACTACAATCGAAAATACAGTGATTTATCGAAAGCCTCAAGATAAAGTTTCCTACACATCCGAATAATGGCAGCTGCTGAGGGTGAAGACGGACTGGCTCGATTATTCCACGATATACCATTAATCACGAAATGCTACACCATATCTACTCTAGTGATTACTTTTGCCTGTGTAAATGCAAACCTAATTTCTCAATATGTACCCATAATTTTGAGAACACTAAATAATATGCTCACTCTTTGGCTTTCCAGAATTTCGATATCATTTCGCAGTTCCATCTCTATCTTAATCCAACATTGATCATTCAGCGATTCCAGCTATGGAGACTCGTGACACCATTCCTCTACGCTGGTCCCTTCACCTTTGGAACTGTCTTCAATTTGCTATTCACCTATCGCTACTCCCGCCTCTTAGAAGACCACTGCTTCCACAGGCGTCGAGCGGATTACTTATTCATGATCATCGTTGTATCCTCAATTATCCTCTTCCTGGCTGCCCCAATGACGGACATGATATTTCTAGGAAATTCTCTATCCCACGCAATTTTGTACTTGTGGTGTAGGCGGAATGCTTTCCAGAGAGTCATGGTTCTAGGACTTTTTGTCATGCGGGCGGATCAAGTCCATTTCGTATTGGTGGGCCTTTCAATTCTGACAGGGAGCTCATTACTAACTTCAGATTTAATTGCTTTGATAGCGGGTCATGTCTACTTCTTTTTGGAGGATGTTTTCCCCAGACAGCGCTTGGGATTCAGAATATTAAAGACGCCATGGATTTTGTGAGTCAATAGGAGCATAATTTTCAAATAGGCAGTAAACGATTTGATTTTTTAAAGTGTTTGTTTAAAGTCATCTCTTTACTATTTTGTAGAAAGGCACTTTTCAACGAATTGGACGAAGAGCCTAATGCAACGATTGAAAGTGCTAACCCCGCAGCGGAAGTAGTAGCCAATGAGAATGCTATCAACGATGCAGAACCACAACCTCAACCATTGTTCAATGACGCAAATAATAATCCTGCAGCTGGAGTTGTGCCTGATCAACATCAGTTTTTGAATTGAAAATATTAAACAATTGACATTATGTTTCATTTTATTTAAATATTTTTGAAATTAGTTAAAGTAAATTCATTTTGTTGTCTTATTTGATATTTAAAGTTCCATCAGTTCCATCTTACGCAACTAAGGTAAAATAGGTGTTAAGATAATCTTGTCAAAACAGACCAGGCTTCAGCAAACCAACCAAAATTCTCTGCTTTGTTTCTTCATTTGTAGGGGTGCGTACTTAAAGGCTAAAAAAGTTATTTATAGTCAATGCAAGGATGTTTTCTTCAAATGATTGCAAGGTTATATGAGATAGGTAGGTATTCACGTGTAGGTACTCATGATTTTTCTAATTCATTGCCTTCCTTTTTCTTTAAGCATTCTCTTCTTCAGGTACAACACTCATGTTAGGTTACATGATTGAATGGAATTTGACAAGGTTTATAACAACTTTATTTTAGAGTCGTGTTTTAGTGTGCACGAAGAGGTTAAAAAACCAGGGCAAGAAATAAAATTAAAGACTTCTTGGAACTATAAAAGTTGTCATTGGAGTATTTAATTCGTAGTCAGAAGGAACAAGTGCTATTATCTCTCATCAAAAGTTATCAAAGCATTTTTGAATAAAACAGATAGTTTAACTATATATCACTGATTGTGGCTTCTTTTAACAACTGCGCCAAAAAATAGCAACAGTAGTAGGTGGTCATAGTGCAAAAAGCAACTGCAAACCTCTTGGATTTCACAATTTCGGTACTCCGAACGTCAATGTTATTGGTCATGGTGGGACCAAGTTGGAGGCGTATTTATCTAAATATTCCGCCCGTCACGAAGGCCTACATAGGAGCCACTATCCTAGTCACCCTTGCATGTGTAAGTTCAAATTACAAAAGCGATATGTGCAACACTTGTATCTTTTTCTTCATTGAAATGTAATTTTCATGCAATACATTTCCAGAATTTGGAACTAATATCCGAATACAACATCCTGTTCCATCCTGACCTAATTATAGAGCGTTTTCAGGTGAGTTCATGTTCATTTAAACTTTGCTAAATTAATTTGTCCCGTTCTAGGAATGAAAAATGAGTTTGTTTGTTTTCTAAGGTCTGGAGGCTCGTGACACCATTTCTTTACTTGGGACAATTTAAAGCCTGCACTCCCTTTTACCTCCTATGTAGATACTGCAATTCACGAGACATGGAAAAGAATTCTTTTTATGGACGCCAGGCCGACTATCTTTTCATGCTCCTGTTGATGGGGTCCATAATTATTTTTATGGCTATTCCAATGACAAACTTATATTTCTTTGGGGAAACGCTAAACTACACCCTCTTGTGCTTGTGGTCAAGAAAAAACGGATTTGGTAATGTTCCATTCTTCTTATTTGTTTTGCAATCCGCGGCCTTTGTTGTGGACAAGTTGGTGGACGCACCTGTGAGTGGAGAACTATATTCGAGTCTGATCGCTTATCACGCGAGTCATCTTTACTTTTTCTTGGAGGAGGTTTTCCCCAAAAAGCCTCTGGGCTTTAGGATTCTGAAAACGCCTCGTTTCTTGTAAGTTTGACATCTCAATAAACCATATTTAAAATAAAGTCCAGGATCGCAATTGAAGCAAAATGTTAATGGTTTTAGGAAAGCGTTATTCAACGAAGAGGAAGATGAAGCGGTTGATGAAGCACGATATAACCAAGTTGGCGATGACCATTAAAAATAATTAATTTTCTCACAATGAGTCAAAACAAACCTGAATTTGTTTGTTAAGTACATCATTAGGTTTATTTGCCGAAAACTGGTCAATAGAAAATATATATTACAATTAAATAATATTTCATTGCAAGTGTGCAAGGCTCTGCGCAAACTGGTCCTTTATTTTATTTTGTTTCCTCTTCTTTTCACCCCCGTCCTGATAAAGAACACAAACAGCTTCGGCGAAAGGATTCAATTGTCCAGGGTTTTTACCTTCTTCATTCTTGCATACCCTCGCTCTAAACTCGGCGGTTAGGTCCATAAACTCTGCCAAAGAATCTTTCTTCTTCTTTACTGTCTTGAAGAGTTTTAGCTCTTCATTACCCGTACCATCACCTTCTCCTTCGCCCTCTTCCTCCTCTTCTCCAGGAGAACTTTCAGAACTTAATGCTTCTGAAGACATGGTTGCATCAGAATCTTGAATCTCACTCATGATCACCTTCAACTCGTGCTCTGGAACATCACCCATACGATCGAGGTCATCGTCCATGCTGCTCCGTATCGCTGTGCCACTTGCAGTCTGTTGCATTTCATCTTCTTCATCAGGAGCTGATGTGGATGTGGCCTGGCTCCTACTATAACTTGATCCTGCAAGGGTGGTCGCGCTTGAGCGTTGGCTAATGGTCATTTGACTTATGACCTTTGTGAGCATGTGAGTCAACCGGGGATTATTGAGCCGATGCAAGTAGTCCAACAAAATTTCCTTTTCCCGTCGGGCATCTTCAGCAGTGAATTGTTGAGCTTGATCCTGATCAACTCCCTCCTCCTCCTCCTCCTCCTGTTCACCCTCTCCTTCTTCTTCACCTCCTTCTTCACCTCCCTCTGGAGTCCATACTTCCTGTGCGATTGACCTTTTCGGTGGTTGTTCATAAACATGTAGAGCTTCAATACTGTCTGCGTTCATCAGATCAATCAGTTTCCTATCTTGCTCAGGATCCTCATCCAGATGCATTTTCTTCCGAAGTTCTTTCACATCTGTGGGTTGAGTGGGTGCGGATTTTAGGCTGACATCTTCCTCTGGATTGAGGAAATGAAGGTACATTTCCATGTAAAAATCTTCGTTGTTGTAGTCGTGATGGAAGTGGTGATGCTTTCTTTTTTTGTGGTGATCATGGTGGCTCAGGTGCTCATGGTGCCCCTTCGTTATCTCTTCTGGCTCAATATCTGGAATCTTTTCCGCATTCTTTCCCTTCTTAGGAGTCCCCGGTAGCGGAGGAAAACGCCGAGATCGGTATCCTTTCAAAGGGTCCACCCGAGTTGGCGATGGCAGTCGTTTCTTATCTACAAAATCATAAACATCAATGCTGGACGGGGCCTTACTTACTCCAGTATCTTGAGCAGGGCAATCCGCTTCAACACATTTCTTTTTCTTTTTTATTTCACGCGGTGGCGTTGGAAATCTTCGTCCAGCTTTAATTTTATTGATATACGATGCAGCAGAGATCATCAACTTTGCTTGTTGCTTCCACAATTCTTCCGACTCTATGTCATACTCCTTCAACTGCTTAATGTGTTTAAATCCTCTGCGCCTTTCTTCATCTTCAATAGTTCCGAAAAGGGACACCCGACGAGCCTGCTCCTTTGCATCTGAAAGTTCTATGTCTGCGGTGAGTTCTTCATTCAACATTTGTCTTCGGTTGTACTCATTCACGCATGTCATCAGATCCGCGTATTCCGGAGTGATACCCCAGTATTCATGACAGATGGAATCCAAAGCTGGAGTTTTTGTCTTGGTCCTCCTGAACGGGTCAGGGACGCTCTTGAATTTAATTGGGTCCCAATAAGAGGCCTGGAACTTCCGGTTCTGTCGAAAAATACGAGACGGCACATCCGACACTCTCTTCTGCTTAAACACCTTGGGTTCAGCAATGAGACTCTCCAGGTAGTCTTGCTGTTCAATTGCAAATGCCTCTGCAGCTGCACCACTCATTTGCTTTACTTGCTTCACCTGCTTAAACCGGGTTTTCTCCTTGGTTTTCAGATGCTTGTGGAAATAATTGCAGATTTCATTCCTGTCCGCTTTCTTCAGCCAGAGGAAGTGGAGTGATCTTTCGAAATGTTGCTCAAATCGTGGAGATCGTAGAAGCAATTGGTTATCTCCACTTTTGTCGAATTGGGTGCAATTGTTCAAAGCTGGAAGTAGACCGGGGATCTCTGTTTTTACCGCACGGTGAATAATCCTATCCGCAAAATGGGAGCGACCTGCAGGGTCAGGTTTGAAGACCTTGTTCGGCTCATATTTCCTTTTCACCACGTTTTGAGTGTTAGATAGCACAGAACGATAAGATTTTGCTGACTCTGGGGTGTCTACCTTGTGCTTTATGTCACGAGTGTAGCCTTAAAAGTCGACACACATGTCATCATTCGAGAAAATATTCAATTTGAAACAAAAAGCTAATTAATGATGAATGATGATTACCGAAATATCGACGCTGCCGCCCTCTCAACAGTTCCGTCATTATGGCTTCAGTAGTTCAAAGGGATTCCAGTTACGTTTCATTCAATCTTTTTTTTATTTTGCGTTTCTGCTCGTGATTCGATTAGCCTATTACAGATGTGAATTTTGTTTTGCAGGAAGAGGAATGTTTCACAAATCCAAAAGAATTATTATTTCCTTATTTCAGAATGAGATAATGCAACCTTAGTGAATGAAAATGAGTCTGTCCACTTAGAATTATTTAAATATTCTCGTCAGTATTTTGTAAAAAATATATTTTGGCATTTTTGGCACCGGTTCAGTAACTCAACTTAGCGGTTTAGTATAAAATTAGGTTATCATCATCACAGCTCATTTTGCGCAATTTTCGGATCCTTTCTATTTCTAACATTCGTTTTGTCTTGGTCGTAAACAGAAGCCAAACACTGAGCGATTCGCAAATCCTCGGGTGTGTCAATCTCCATACTCAAATGTTTCGGGATTTCCACGTAAGCAGAGCTGGATCCAAAAAAATGAAAAAAAAGAAAACGAATTTATTGTAATTTTATTTATTTTTATCAATAACAAATTAGATTGTATTCTACTTCTCTTTCATACTTTTCTGCTTGAAACACCCCATAATTTACGAGGACATGGCGATGTGCAAAATAAAACATGCCATTTTCAACCATCTCTCCCTGCCAATCCTGTCTCCTCGGCCTTTTTCTCGGATTGAAATTTATTGGACTCGTCTTATGGTTCGTCTCCGGGGACCATCTAAGATGATGAGATCTTGTCACGGAGAACACGCTCTCGTATTTTCCAAGCTTTTCAAAGGCTTCTTTAAGATAATTGGATTGTAGGAATGGAGAAGTTGCTTGGACCAAGCCGACACAATCCACTTCTGAAATAGAGAAGAAAAATAATCCAATTTTAAATTGCATATTTATCACTATCACACGCGCAGATATATTTTTATCATCACTCATTTATATACCTGGATGTAGCCCCACAAATTCCAATACTGCTGTAATAGAAGTGGCTTTGTCAGTGGCTGTATACGCTGCCCGATTATGTATGGCTACGATTTCTTTTGAGTAGCGACTCCTAACCCATTTGCCTATGTCAGGATCATCAGTAGACACCCAAATGCTGGTGAACACTCCAGAATTTATCATTTCATCCAGGGCTCTTCCTATCAATGGCCTACCACCCACTTCTGCTAAATTCTTCCGGGGAATCCCTTTACTCCCCCCTCGTGCTAGGACTAGGCCAGCCAAGTGATATGCGGCACCCTCTCCACCTTGGGGAGCGGGTAGTGCTCTACTTTTTAATATGGTTGTGGTCGAATTAGAGTCCCAGTTGAAGTAGGATTGAAAAACTACAGCAATCATTGCTAGTGCACGAGCAATAACCGCTGACATACTGAATTGCGGTTAATTTAATCTTTAAAAAATGAATAGCTGGTAATGCCAAGAGCCGATGCTGGATTGGAATAAATATTCCAGTCCAGCCGAATTTATCTGATGACATGATGTGATGTGATATGAACGATAAAGGGATGCTTGTCCAAGGAAATCTGCTGATTTCCAGGAAATAAGAAACCTGAACATATACATAGAGCAAGTGTGAAAATACACATGTCATGCATAGGATACATGTGAAATGTGGCATTGGGATTCGTCGTGAGAACACGGATGGATACATGACCATGGATAAAAAAAACGTAAACATGCAAACTACGCTTGGGCAAGACTCATACAAAGATGTGTACATATGAGCTCTCGTGAGCAAGCTTTTTTTGAGTCACGGGAACGAGCTAGCTCTTTGAGATGAAATGCACATGTCGGTAATATGTAATCCAATCCAGGAATTCCAGAATTCCAATGGGAAAACATGAAAAGCTTTAGATGCTGAGCTACTACTGCTGCTGAGCTCACCACCACCACATCCATGTGTGGTTCGTGAAGGTGAATGGTCATTACATTTTCTTTTGTAGAAGTTCACCTCAAGCAAAAACTTCAAAGAAGAGAATGAATCTAAAAAGGGAACAAAGAAAGTGGACTCGAAAGCCTAAAGCTTCCTGCGGGCAAGTGAAAGTTTGAAGGTAGAAGTCTATTCTTGTCACCAGGAAGATATGTAAAAAAATTGCGAATATATTTTTAGATGAAATCGGAAATGAAATCTCTGGTAGATGCTTTGCGAATTTATTTAACCTTGTAGTTGTAGTATGTAAGTATGAAGGAATATCTTAGGTTAAATTAGTTTTATGTTTTTATAGATAAGTATTTTATTTAAAAAAATGAGTGGCTCGACTCAGGACGAGCCCACCTCTTTCTCCAGGAAGCAGAGTCGCGTAGGACCTCTTAAGGATGGCCGGAAGTCTAGCTTTGGTGGTGCAAATCTTCCCCTCTGTCCTAAAAGTGGCAACGTCGACTATTCCGCCTCAGGCCCATGTCGGAAACGCAAATCGAAACCAAAAGCGGGTCGACGAGACTCCTCTCGCCGGGCACGACGAAAATCTGGGTTTCGGGTGCCTCTAAAAAGGGAAGACGGGAACATGGAGTCGCAGGTTGTAGAGTACAACTGCGAGTTCCCAAACAGGGTCGTAGTCCGAATGGAGTACCTCATGCAATCTACCAAGGTGCGGTTGAATGACAAGCATTATATGGATGATTTCTACACGAAACTGATTGATGAGGAAAGAAGAGTTTTAGCGAAGGCTACGAAAGCTCGGGAGAAAGCGGAACTGAACAGAATGAAAAAACTAATTATCGACGGGATTTATTATGACATACCACCAGAACTTTCCTATCTCCGCAGACATCCCGTCTTTAGAGTTAACAAGATGCTCGCTAGGCTCCAAACGTATGAGCACACCCTGGCTTTGGTAAAAATGGATGAAGCAGAAGAGGTGACGCCTGTAGAGCCGTATGAGTTCGATGGAAACACCTTTTTCAAGCATTTGCACGACGTGGGAGAAGTCTGGATGCCGCCCTATTTCAAGGACTATGAGAAGGAGAAATTGGAAGGAAAAATTTACCGGGCTCGTCTCAGACTTCTTATGAAAAGAAAGGAGCAAGAGGCTGATGACAGAGCTATGAGAATGATTGCTGAAATGACCAATTATAATACTGAGGAAGAGGAGGAGCCTAAGCGTCAGATTCCAAGAACGACCCTTATGTGGGATGACCAGGCTCAGCTGCAGCAGGAAGAAGAGGAAAAGAAAGAGGATAAAAATAAATCAAAGAAGGAATCCAGAAATTCGGCTGTGAGAATAATGCTAGAGAAGCAAATGAAGGAGCAGGAGAGTGAAGATCAAATGCTCAGCAATGCCTTACACAGTATATTTTTGCTCATTTCTAATTAATGAGTTTCCTCTGTCAAGAATGAAAGAAGAGAAATGAATTTCCGCTTATTTTCCAGTGCAAACAACATCGAAGCCCCTATCTTCCGCTGCAATAGCAGCCTCCAGGATACAGGCTAAATCAAGACAGGAGATTGTCGTTCTCCAGGAGAAGATTAGGCAATCAAAAGAGCTTCAAGAAAAACGAGATGCGGCTCTGGATGCAAGACGACACGAACTTGATGAAAAATACGTGGATACTTTTGACTACAACTACCAACGAATATTGACACACAACAGAGAGCGTCAGAAGCAAAGGAAGGTGGAAGAAATTTTCCAAAGAGATGACTGGGAACAAAAACATTTAGTCAAAGATTCAAAAGGAGATTTGAAATTAACCAAAAGTGATAAAAAGCTGAAACCATACGAAGAACTATTTGAGAAAAAGGAAGCTGATTCACGATACGAATTAACGGGAAATCCGGAAAAAGATACCTTTAACAAACTTAGAGCGTTTTTTGAAATTCCAAGAGAACATCCATTCCGGCATTATAAAGAATATGATGATGAGATTGTTGCCGATATAAACCTATACGATGTACTACAACAATTTGATCATAATATTTTTTCTAATACTTCAAAAAAATCACATTTCCCTTGAATTTATTTCTTCAGGAGGGCATGGAAATGATGGAGTATGCAAACGAAATCGTACAAATGTTTAGGAGAGAAGAGCTCGCAACCAAAGAGTATCTAGCGAACCTCAAGGAAAAAGTTTATGAAAAGGAAGAGGAGAAGAGGAAGAAATCTTCAATCAAGCAGGCAAGGAAGAGTTCTAATGAACAACAAAAGAGAAGGTCTTCAGCCAAGTCGAATGCAAGCAATGAAGCGCCTCGTCGCCAGACCGAACGTAAAAGTGCCCCAACAAATGAAAAAGGAAGAACAAGTGTAACCAGCGAAAGGGAGAAGAGAGGTTCTGCGAACAGCGAAAGGGAGAGGAGGAGAAGTTCTGCCAACAGTGAAAAGGGGAGAAAAAGTACCCCAACCGGTGAACCAGGTCGGGCAGTTGGGAGCATAAAAGGAAGAACAAGTTTCGACATCCAAGATGAATAATTAATAAATAGTGTGAAAGTTCCCAAAATTGCAGCTTTCAGGACCAAAGAAAACCGCATCAAAATTTTCCATGTGATATACAAGAATGCAATTATGCCCCGCGAAATAAATTAATCCAGTGGTTAAGGAGGGTAGACCATGTTATTATCATATTATCCACATGCAATATAGACTCTTATTCGTAGTACTGGACAAAAACCAGCCTAAAGCATGCACACTCTTCAAATAATCTACTCTAAAAAAAGCAAAGAATCTTGTGTAAGTCTAAAGTCTTTACTTTCTCTCTCATCCTTTACAAATTGCATTATCTACTCTACTGGAAGAGGCTAAGAATAGAAATTTTTTGTACCTGGTCTCGTCTAGTCTGTTTTTAAGCAACGTGTATGAATGCTGGAGTCTTGTTTCCTAAGCTCAAAACCACCGAAATGCGTAATATGATAAAAGAAAGATTTACTAATGGTCAGGTCAGCGTCAACGATGATGATCATGATTGTCGTCATTTTCTTGTTTCATGAGATATATCACATCACATCCACATTTTATTATCTCACATTGCACATTTTTTTCCTCTGAAAAGAATAGGTTCAATTCAACTTATTTGATTCACTTATGAAAAGAGAAAAGTCTTCTTTTTTTTTGTTTGTGCTCGCTAAATGATAGAGTTCCTACACTTGTTGTTGTTCCCTCCTACTCGCGAAAAAATTACTACTTTTTTTATAGTGGTTGAGTAAGCTTAAAAAGAAAATTCCTGTACACAACACACACAAAAGCGCTCTTTTTTCTTTTCGTCTTCACTTTCAGTGGAAAAGAAAACAAGTGAAAACAAGTCGTTCACATTCTCACACTTCCATTCTTATCCTCTCTCCTCCTGGCTGGCTTGCCTGCAACAAACGAAAACGAGAAAGGAAAAACCAAACCACACGAACCAAGAGAGAACAAGAAGAAGAAGAAGACGAGCCAAAAGGTAAAGGCGATGTGATGCAAAGAAAGGCTTTATATTTTTGCAACTTGTTAGTCCAAACAGAATAAAGAGAGCTTTGCTTTTGCTGTTCGCTCTTTCTTCCTTGCTCTGAGCTATCAACTACTGCTTGCTTGCTTGTTCGCTTTATGCTCCTGCTTGTTCCTCACTCACTCCTCTTCATCTGACTGGTCTAGTCTGGTCTGAATTGAGCGGAGAGCCCACATTTGGATGACAAAGGAAGACACTCACTCGAAATCCATTTTTTTTTCTCGGAGACTTTTTCCAAAAAAAAAGCTCTCCCTCTCTCTCTCCTTCCGACTTCTCTCGGTTTTGTGTACTTTTTCGGAAGAAAAAAAAAAACGTTATGAATGTACATATATTGCATGGATTGGATTGGTTTGTTTAGATCGTTCTCGCTCTATTATATTCTTATTTCTTGGTCTTGGCCTAGTCTTGCTCCACTTGCTTTAGGCTTTTCTCATGTTGGTTGGTATATTGCCGTGGTAGTGGTGGCAATGACGATCGCATCGCATCGCGATCGTGCCGATGAAGGAGGAGGATCATCAAAAGAGTATGTCGTATATATGTACTTACTTATGTGAGCTGTGTTAAAGTTAGAGAGAGAGAGAAAAAAACCTATCAATCCGATTTTGCCTTTCTTTCTTTCAACCAAACGAAACGAAACCACCTCAGAAAAAAATATTATCCTTAAGAGGAAGTAGAAGTATTTCTGTCTACTAGTCTAGTGTTATGTGTGCCCTGTATTAGAAGTAACGGTAAAGTATTGTATTTCAGCTCAGATGATATGATGATGATGACGACTACAAATACGACAACGGAACGGCAACAGCAACAACGGAGGAAATGGAAATGTAGAGGGTTTTGTGTTCATCATGATCATCGTCATCGTCATCATCATCAACCTCTTTTGGCTCAGTTTCGCGTAGACCTCCTGAAGGTAGTCCCTTTAAGGTAGGGAAAAGGTTTTCCCTTTCTCTTCTCAAACTCAACTCAACTCACACAATCAGCTCAGCTCCTTTCACACTTCAAATGAGAATGTTCACATGTGTGTCTTGTCCTCGTATAATGAAAGAGAGAAGAAAGAAGAGGGGAAAGCACGGCCAAGGAAGCAAGTAGATAGATATACTTAATATGTAGAATAGGGATTTCTGGATTGGATTAGATTCGAAATGAGAGAAATAGGAGAGGAGGACGATACGAAAAAGACGAGAAGTAAGTACGAGTAGACAAGTATTTTAAAGCCTTTTTTTGCTCACTTTATTATTGGAATTGGAATATTAGGAATTTTATTATTGAATTTTTCTATAACACTCTTTCTTTCTCTGAATATGAAAGAGAGAGAGTGAGTGAGTGAGTGAATGAGTGTGGCTTGCCTAGTGGATTGGATTGGATTTTGGATTCGCCTGTGTGAGTGGAAAAAAAAGGAAGGAGCGACACTGTTAATGTTGAGTAAAGCCAGTGCTCTCTCCCCCGTCCAAGTTTCCTCTATAATAATAATTATTATTGAGTTGTTTGAGGAAACAGAGTTACACACTTACTCTACTTTTGGGGAAATAAGATTGTAGGTTTGCACAAAGAAGCCCACGATTTACACTCCGATTCGCAACTCAACTGTTTAAAAAATGGTAAAATTAAATGTAAATAAACCTCATTTCCATTCGACTAAGATACAAACTTGACTTTAGAAGATAAGGAAGAAGAAGAAACAGCAGCAGCAGCAACAGAATAGCAGAAAGAAAAGTTTCTTGTGCACACAATTTTTTTACTTCAAGATTTTTAATTCATGATGAGTTTTGTGAAGAAAAAATCCGAATAAAAAGTGATACGATTTTTTATTTTACACATCTTTATTTATAGTTCAAATTTCATTTTACCAAAAAGTTTTCAAACGTTTCCTGTATTTTATTTTGCCATTGTTCCTGTACATACGTGGAATATCTAATTTAAAGCAAGACAAAGTAAAAAAAAAAAAAAAATGAAAATACGAGCAAGGTGACATTATAAAAATTGATGTGTGTTATAGAGCATTCATATGCATGTCTGAAGTGTTGGTGCTTTAGTAAAACGACATTTTCCTTTTTCGATGGGCGATTATGTCTGTGTACGAATTTAGAAGAGGAGTCATGAGAATGATGATATGATGGTGTGAGGAGTGAGTGAATGTAGAGTGCTCATTATTCGTCTTAATGCTACTTGCAACCACTGCCAAACTACATCACCGAAGAAGAGAACATGAATTAACTGCAAAGAGAAATCGTGATTTGGTAAGTGAACTTTAATATTTTTTATTCCTGGGTACCTGCACCAGCAAAGCGACCTTTGACATTTTAGAGAGAGAAAAAAAAATGTTGAAGTGGGTGGATGTGGTTGGCTAGCTTGTTGGATGGAGATCTGCATATTTGCGTGTGGGCAAAGGCAAGTCCCACGCACATTTTTCATGCCAGCCCTTTACATTTTGAGGGCATTTAAATCTTCAGGGAGGCAAATGTAACAGTAACGATATTGGAAAGAATGGAAAGAGACGATGATGAGACCACTTCTCTTCAGATAAAGTGCACTTGAGTCAGTTTTATGTTTGCTCACGTCGTCGTTCTTTTCTTTTTTGCCTTCGCCCGCCGCATATTTCCGGGAAACAGAAAGGGCTAAAAAAAGATAAACCTCAGAGATAGATAAAATGGCAAAAAATAGTCTGCCTTCATATTCATGAATACTTTCTAGGGAAGACGAACTTATCTTTTTTTATTTTTCTTGGACAGAGCGTAAAAAAAGATTTTGAGAGGGAGACGAAGAGGGGGAGAGTGGAGCTGGAGGCTGGGGCTACACCAAGCCGAGCCAAGCCACGTTAATTAAGCACGAATTAGAAGAAAACCGAGTTAGAATCAATTAATTTTCAATTAAATTCCGAGAAGCCGAAACAATGTGGACAACTATTATTATCAGGCGAGCGCAAGCTTTCCCAAGACTAGTTGATGATGGAACATCGTAGTTGGATTGCCCATTAAGTATGCTGTGGTCAATATCTACGTCACGTGGTAATTCAAAATAATAATCCAGCCAGACATGTAGTACTAAGTTTATATGAGATATAGATGTGAGTAATAGCTGTGGTTAATCGTTTTAAACAAATGAATTATAATGACGTCTTTTACTAAATTGGAAGATGACAAAGGAACGTGAAATGGGCCAACGAGCTCAGAAAGGCGTGGAAGAAAGCTCAAGACCTAAAGGAAAAACGAAACCAACCACAGACAAAATTAGTTCGGGTGGTGGCGGTGGTGGGGACATTGAATCTCCTGAGGGGATAGGTACCTCAAAAAGTAATAGAAAGAACAACGGCTCACCGGAAACCGGTGCCAGGGAAAAGAGACAATCTAGCGGTGGTGGAAGAGGAGGTAGGATTCCCAGTCATGGGGACGAATCGAATAGGTCGCTAAACGGTCATCAGCAATCCGCTCAGCAAAATAATCGTCCAAAGTGTAGATGCTGGTGCTGTTGTTGTTCATGCTCATGTTTGGCTCTGAGGAATAATGAGGACAAAAATAAGGAACCCACGGATTCTGATCCTGTCTGTGATGGCGACCCTTTGTAAGCTCATGAAAAAATGGAAAAAGAAAGATCAATTGGGGAAATGCATACGAACGATCATGTCTCACTTATTATTTTTTTTCATTTTCGTTCGTATTTAGACCTTCACTGGAGGAAATTAGGAGTTGGGGCGAGTCTTTCGATAAATTAATGCGGAGCACAGGCGGTAGAAAAGTATTCCGCGACTTTCTAAAATGTGAATATAGTGAAGAAAACATTCTCTTTTGGCTCGCTTGCGAAGAGCTGAAAAAGGAGTCTCGACCTGAGGCGATCGAGGAGAAAGCGAGACTCATTTACGAGGACTACATATCCATCCTCTCCCCGAAAGAGGTATGAAATTAATTCAATTTCCTTCCCCAAAGCGAAACACAAACTTGATCAAGTTAAAGACTAATTACATTTTTCCATTCTTCCTTGCTTCTTGTTCCCCACTCCACAGGTGAGTTTGGATTCTCGCGTTCGCGAAGTAGTGAATCAAAACATGCTCGACCCGAACCCGCACACTTTTGACGAAGCACAAATGCAAATCTATACTCTCATGCATCGTGACTCCTACCCCCGATTCGTTAACTCCGTAATGTACAAAAAGCTAGCCCAGCTCAATACCGTTCATAACACTCAGTCTTCGACGTCGTCGCCATCTCAGCAGCACCGAGGGTCAACGGTGTCCAATACGGCCTCAAGAAAACAATCTATTGCAACATGAAGGGTTATATTACATAACTTTTTAAAGAATTGTAATCAATTTTACGTTATAAAAACCATTTTAAGAGTAAAAAGTAGGTAGAGATGAGAGATGAGGTACTTAATTACTTGAGTATGCAAAAAAGAAAACAAATTTCAATACAATTTTCTCTACAATGCTACTAAAAAAACGTATACCGACATACAATATATCTATATATATACTTTCCTTGAATAGGCATATAAAACATAGGTATTTACTGGTCATGTCAAATGAAAAGGGATGAATAAGTGAACGGTTTGGCTTGCTGCCAACCGCCCTTTTCATCTTAAAAAATAATTATAATTTTAAAAAAATGTGGACGAGGACAACCCTTATGGCTTCTTTGTAATGTTGTGACGGATGTTGATCGATGAACTAGAGACATTATTTTCATTTTGATTTTTTCTGTAGAATCAAGTGCCAAACTGAAGTCAATTTCACTGACAAGAACACATTTACAACTACACAACACAATAGTATTATATTTAGACTTTAAAACAGTAACTCGCTTACTAATTCAGTATTTTCTGAAACTTAATCGTAGAAGTGGATAATTTTAAGTCAATATTTGTGTGCATTCCGCTTAATTTCACAAACAAGTTTTAAGTTTTAACCCTACTTCCATCGTATCTTTCAAGTGCTATATGGACTACTAAAGGTGGTTAGACTAAACAATCAATACTAAATCAATAAAACCAGAATACGTATTAATTATAATTTCAATCAAGTAGAATAATAAATATCAGGATTATCGAACAGATCAGGCAGGCACATGAGACACATTTTTCTAGATGTAAAAAGTATGATAGGAACTTTTTTTTCAATTTTAGTCATAATCAGATGAACACCGCGGCGGAGATAATCATTTTTTCGGCTGTAATACAAAAAAGCTTATATCGGGGTATACAAAAACAGGGGAAATGGCTACAGAATAGTAAAAAAAATTGAGGCAATTAGTAGAAACATTCGAATTTTAAAGAATTTTTTAGGCTGTGAAAAAAATTATTTCAGGATGGAATGAGTGATAAAAAATGTATTTTGGTGTTTTACTAGAATTGCATTAACATAGATTAGAATAATGCTTTCGTTTTTATTTTGCAAAAGAACTATGCTTATTTTCATTTCCAGTAATTAATATGAGAGAATGACATTCCAAAAAGTATAACTTTTGCTTTCGCTTTGACTTTTAATGCGCACAAATAATTGCGTTCAGCTAAGTAGATATTGAAACTGACAGGAGCGATTTAAGGTTGTTCTTTAATCATGCACTAATTTTTAATGATAAACTGACCTTCTTCTAGACTCTTTGGCCTTAGACTAAGTGTTCAATTCTTTCCATCTTCAAATCACAATTTTAATAATTATGTCGTAATCGTAATTATTTTGAGATTTAATCATTGTTCTGTGTTTGATGCACAACTTTCAGTACACATTCATTTTTTATCGTTTTTGTTTTGATGTATCGATTACTGTGTAAATATTATTTTATTTGTTTTTCTTACAACTTTAGATAAGTATGATTGCATGTATACCAAATGGGATGTAAGTTGATCTTACTTTCTCAATTATTATTGCAGAATTAGTTATGAATTATAAGCTTTAATTTTTTTATATGAGTACGAATTTTTAAGTTCGCAAAGCTATCAAATCTAACGTACTTAAGACATTTAACATTCTAGACAAGAAAACGAAGAAATGACGACAAATTGCATTCTCTCTTTTTTATGTTTCATCTTCTTAAATCTGTGACAGGATAAGATTTTTTTCTCAGCGTTAATGAAAAAGCGTTATTAAGGATAATAATGGTAAATTAATCTAACAATTAAGTAATAAAATTCTAACAAAAGGTAACAGTTTAGGTTAAGATGTGTCTACGGTTGAGCCTCACTGTTCAAAAGATAAAACTATGCATGAAAATATATTGTCATCACAGTTATCTTCGGATGCAAAGTAAAAATTTGTAGTAAAAATACTAGAATGAAAATAATCGTATTAAGATGTACTCAATCTCAATCAATTTTAGATTAACGGAGGGAAGACGGTAGCTTAGATTAGAATTTCCACGCGCATCAAGTATTCTACGTGAATAACGTAATGAAATGAGTATCTATAAGTATTCATTCGTAGGACCATCGATCAGATAAATTCCTTCATAAAAATTTTGTGATGACGCTTTCATTCTTTTTCTCAGTTTATTTCTCAAATCCCTAATCAAACCTTAAACGATGCCTGTGAGCTAAATACATACTTGAAGCCTATTGAAGACTTCTCAGAGACTACTCGTCGTTCAAGTCACCACGGGTTAGAGTAATACGTAATAAAACAATATCATCTAGTCATTATTATAAATCTTCATCGTAAAAGCGCAAAAGAGAAGTCGACAAGATTTTTTGCCAACTTTGAAAGAAATCTCAAATTTTCAAATGGCATGCGGTATGTCTGTTTTGTAAAACCATTTATAAAAAAATACTTTTGGACAATTTACCTACTGACACATACACCTTTATTAGCGTTCATAATCCTACCTTAAAAGTAGAAGTATACCTTATCATCATTTCAGTAATTTAATGATAATTCTAACTAAATTAAGTCAAACACACACTCAAAATCAATGAAGTGAGTGTGTGTACTAATAATAAGTATTGTTCCTATTTCTAATACGGATACGAAGAGACAGGATTGAATATTATTATGTAAGCTAATTATTATTTTAGGAGAAACAATAATAAAAATAAATAAATGAAATGCAAATGTGCCCACTACAAGAACATAAAATTATTCTCCGCAGGACGGTTATTATTATAGTTTATGAAATCAGTTGAACGAAATTTACAGAAAACGGGCTTGCTTGATTGGTTCTAATGGAGATGAATCAAATCGAATGAATTGAAACAAGACAAGACAGAGACAAATTGATTTTGTTTGTTTTTTTCGGTACTGACTTTCCACTAATAAATCATTATTAATTAATTACTTCTTGTATGAGTTGGATCATTTCCCCACCACAACAGGAGGTGAATAAGGATACATTCGTATATAGACCACGTAGGTCGTACTTTGTGCCGACGTAAAATAGATAATTAATTTGTCAACATAACACAAAAACACTTTTACAACTAACCTCACTAATTTTTTTTGTAGAGGTGATAATGATACGATGGCTATGATTTGGATTAAAAATAAATTTAAAATACGTAATAAATAATAAAGGAATGAAGTTTAAGTAATAATGTGCTATGACGTACTTATACTACGGATTCTAATAAGGATTTGCATTACAAACCAAGTGTAATTATACTTACCAGGAAAGTATCAGTTTAGTATATCGAAATGGTGGAGCTAAACCGTTGTATAGTATGTATTTTTTAACGACATTTACGATAGGAATTAGCTTATTCCCGACTAGAGACAATTACATGCACTTATCGGTAATTTTCAAACCGCGCGTTTAAATCAAAGACAAGCATTAGATCAAAGCTCTTTCCTCCTTGCGGTCATGTAAGCGCTTGATTATGAATTCGTCGAGCAAAGCAGGGAAGGGAAAGCAGAATAATTTTGCAGCACTTACTTATGATCCCAAAGGTCAGAGAAAATGAAAGATAAATGCGATTGTTTTGTGTTAGACTACACATTCATAATCTAATAATCACACTAATAATCAAATACATACATAAAATATCGCATGGATTCCGAACAAATTCATGAGAGTGAATTAATATTATTTTCTTTAATCAAATAAGAAGTGTTATATATTTTATGTATTTAAAATTTCAATTGAACTTATAATTTTGAACTGGTGTGGACAAATCATCTAAAGCTGATTTTTCTCAATTTGAAATACGACCCTGCCTCATATTCATAAACAAGGAAAGAATTTTTAAAAAATGATCAAAGCAAAGTGTTTTATGCACAAGGAGGAAAGAGCTTTGTCCTAATGCTGGCCTTTTATTTAAAGCGCGCGGTTTGAAAATTGCCGATAAGTGCATGTAAATGTCCTTAGTCGGGAATAAGCTTATTGGCATCGTAAATGTCGTTAAAAAATACATATTATACAACGGTTTAGCTCCCCTATTTCGATATACTAAACTGACACCTTCCTGGTTAGAGTTGGGTGAATTAATTAAGAATTCTGTGAAATGTACGGAAAATGGTGATGCTTCAAGAATAAGGAAAATAAAATGAAAACGATTTTAAGAAAAAAAAATGAAGGATATTATTGTCGATTAACTGAACTTAGCCATACATAAATCTGCCAAAAACCGCAAATAAATTTTAAACTTCACTGCTGCCGTACGTTCTCCAGATACAATAAATTACAGATTTTTGAAGGTCGCAACTAAAACTTTAATATAAAAACCGAAATTGCATAATGCATTCATCATCAGATCCGAAATTAACACAAAGTTTTAAACAAGATGAAGACCGTTCTTGCCCTTTTAATTTCTTTTGGGCTGCAGCAGTTACATGCTGCCCCTGAAGCTTTCTCCAGAGGTATGGCCACCGTTGAAGTACAGCAACTGGAGAAAAGATCCCTTGATAAGCAAGGCTCATCATATCAAGTTCGAGTGACCGCTATGGGGGAAGAACATAATCTCAGGTTGGAAGCACCAGCTTCATCCGTCTTTACTCCTGACTTTCAGTACTTGGAGGCATCCACAGATTCCAACACTGGAGAACTCCGATTTGATGACGCTACTCCTTCTGAAGAAGAATTGAAGTCGATTGAGAGCAACTTTTACACTGACCGAGAGTCAAACGCAGCCGTATCTCTGAGACAAGCATCCGATGGAAACTCTTTCCAACTCAATGGTCGGATCAATGACTATGTCGCCATACGAGCTAATGATGGATCCAACGTACATGAAGTCGTTCGTAATACTGACACTGACAAAGGTAAACCATCTGATAACGATTTCGTCGATCTTAAAAGAACCCTTACGCCTGGAAAACAGTCCAGAGCTACGAGTTCCGCGACTCCCGAAGTTTTAGTCATTTTTGATTACGCAAATACCCAAACCTTTAAAAGGGACCGAAACCAGGTTATTGATTACCTTGGAGTATTTTTCCATGCAATTAATAACCGTTATGCCACTGCCTCCGACCCCCAAATTTCATTCAAATTATCTGGAGTCACCTCCATCACATCCCTTTCGGCCCAGCCGTACATGGAAAACAACAAAGCTCCTGGAGGCTACGACATCAACAAAGTCCTGGAAGACCTCTCCCGTTGGGCATACCAAAACAGTCGAAGCACTCCAAGATACGACCTTATTGCGTTGATTACCGGAACTGATATGCAAATGAAAGACTCCAGTGGCAAATGGGAACCGGCTGTTGCTGGTCTTGCTTATCTCAAAGCTGCTTGCTGGAACTACACAGCAGGTGGTCGATATTTGGGCGCTTCCGTCACAGAGGATATTGGAGGTTTCTACAATGGCATGTTTAGCGTAGCTCATGAACTGGTGAGAGTTTTTCTTGTTTAAAAATGATTTTATTTGCAGTTAACGTGAAGGCAAAATTTAGAATAGATGAAATTGTTATTGAAAAGAAGAAAATAATTATATGCTTGAATTTCCTTCAAATTAGGCCCACAATATGGGTGCACCACATGATGGAGATAAGAAAGATGGAACTGATGCTTGCCCATGGTCTGACGGTTACATCATGAGCTACGAAGGGTGGGGAACAAAGAACAAATTTTATTTCTCCCCTTGCTCCCTTCAACTCATGAAAAACTTAATTGATTCCAAAGAAGGGACCTGCACAAGAACCAGACAGGCTTCAACCAATATTCCATTGTCCAATGACAACATCGGTGATCGGCTCTCGATGAAGGATCTCTGCGTGAAATATACTAACAACACTGAAGCAGTTCCTGACCCTGATACAAGCGCCGATTCACTATGCAAAAATCTAAAATGTAGGTATCCAATGGCTAATAGGCCGGGATGGTATTCCATCAGAACTATGAACCATCCTCCTGGAGATGACACACCTTGTGGAGGAAGCAAAACATGTGTTGATGGCGATTGTGTCTAAAATCCCATTTCATATGCCTTCTGATTTGTTGCAATTTAATAAAATTATTATTCGATTCAATAACACTGCAAACTCTTGATTTTTAAATTACATATTATCTTTTCGTTGTTGATCATTTTGCATATATTTAATACATTTTATTAAAAGCATTTTCTTGAATTGCATTTTAGATTCCTTCACAGCTTCACAGGTTCAAAGTGCTTGCCACAAATGGAAGCATTACTATTCAAAAATCATTCATACACTTGATATGTATTTATGTATTTTATTATGCGAATTTATTTTTTTAAAAACGTAATTACTAATTGATAGGTTTTATTTTGATAATTGCACATTTGAATTTTTCTTCGTATCCAAAAAATGCACTTCTTTGAACAACGTGAAAGGAAAATGTCTTTGTCTTCGTGTTTTACGAAAGTCATTGAGTATGCATAAGCATCTGGCCTTACCCTTGTATCCAGCGGCGGGGAAGGGGAAACCGGATGGTTGGACTGGAGTAGTTCTGCAAACTGCAAATACATAATATTGCATTTAGCAAATAAACGAAAGGGTTGAAACTTTTAGCTAAGGTGGAAGTATTTTTTTATTATTTCACAATTACTACATTTACATTGTTCAGAATCGCTTTGTCTGTAAACAACAAAGGCGAGATAAGTACATACAACCATCGATTCTGATTTACCTAATTTTAGACACATGTTCGAGTGATGAAGTCATTTTCACAAAACATTTAACGAAGATGTCGTTAAATTACATGCTTAACCGTGCACTGTTATTATCTAGGGGCACTCTTTCAAATACTGCTTTCTCGAAGAAATTTCTAAAAAATATCAGTCATTATAGGAGTCTAACAAGTTGTAGTGGTAGCACGTTTTTAGTCAATTGCAATAATAAATGGAGCAGTTCCAGCCCTAAAGTGATATTGTCACGAAGAAGCGATTGGGATCATCCTAGTCATCATCAGCATAATAATTCGCAGCACTTTTTCGAATTGAGGAAGTTGTATTCGACGAACCCTTCCCCTAAGCCTAGTACCACTGGACTTGCTGATCAGGTGAGTGTAGGAGAGGAGTTAACAAATTAATTGTCAATTCAGTAAGATTGGTCTCAAATCACTCAAATGTCGTTCTCATTTATTATAACGATTGATGGTGTTATATTTTTGTAGGTCTTGCGTTCTTCAGCTGCACGTGATGAAAAGGATGAGAAAAAGGCAAAAGACTCCTCCGAAGAGGACCCTAAGAAGGACCAAGAAAAGCAAGTTCGAGCTGTGAAATTTACATTGCTAGCTTTTGGGGGGATATTCGCCGGTGCAGCATTATATATTTTCTTTGTATATGGTAAGACTAAGAATATTTTCGAATTAATGGACAAGCAGTAGATGATTTAAATCATTAAAGGCCGAAGGCTTTTCACTGTATGTTATGTAACTATGTAATCTGTTTTAAAGGCGCTCCTCCTCTCGATCAAAGTGGGAATCCTATGCGTGATCCATATTCAGATCTTCCCTTTGTCCAGCAATATTCCAAGCGTGCCATGGCCGAATTACGGGGAATGGTGACAATGGTTACAAATCCTTCGCGAGATAAGCTCCTCCCTGACCCAGTGAAACCACCTTATCATCAGCCACCTTATACACTTTTGATTGAACTCACTGGAATTCTTGTTCACCCAGACTGGACGGTAAGTTGAATTACTTTATTGTCGTTTTAAGTTCGGCATTTACAATTGACAATGAGAATTTCACCAAGTAATGTAAAAACGTTTTCAACTTTTCCAGTACAAAACTGGATGGCGTTTTAAGAAACGACCTGGAGTAGATTATTTTTTAAACTCGTTGAGTGGTTACTATTTCGAAGTAGTCATCTACACGTCTGAGCTGGGGTTCACGGCATTCCCTATAATTGATGCCCTCGATACTCAAAACGTCGTGCACTACAGACTATTCCGTGACTCTACAAAATATGAAAACGGTGTTCATGTCAAGGACTTGGGGAAAATCAATAGAGATCTAAGTAAAGTGATCGCCATCGACTGGAATGATAAGGCTGTTGATGAGCATAGGAACAACGCAATTATTCTTCCAAGGTGGAAGGGGAACGACGATGATAGGGTATTGTTTGACCTGGCGGCATTGTTGCAGAGTAAGTCCATTACGAATTATGATTGATTGTTTGAATATGTTTTGAACATTGCATAATTTTAAACTTTATAATTTAGCAATTGGGACAAGCGGTATTGAAGATGTTAGGGGTGTTCTCGAATATTATTCAAAGTTTGAGGATCCTATTGCCGAATTCCGAAAGAAACAACAGGAGCTGGCGCAAAAGGAAAAGGAACTGAGTGCTGATAAAGCTGTTTCACCAGGCTTTACTCCAGCGTCTGGGTGGCTTGGCTCATTATTTAGAAAAAATTAAAGAGATAAGTTACTCATATTTTTAGTGCAACTGATTTATTTTATTATCTACTTCCCAAACAAACATCATCAATGCTTAATTAAAAATGTCTAAACTGAACGATGAAGTTGTGGAATAAAACAAAGTTATAATGCGAAAAATTAGCTCAAGCTATGTCTTTCAATTCAAAACAGCTCCATTTAGCCAACTCGCCTAGCTCTCGAAATCCAGCTGACAGTTACACCATAGTAACGCCAGTTGCTTTTACGAATGGACTTTACCTGACCTCACCTTCATAAAGATAAAATCTATTTGGGATTTTGAAAAGTAATTTTGAAATGCGAAGTATCATTTAGATTTCACCGTGCGGTAAAATTGAATCATTTCATTTTTCATAAAACGTGAAACCAACTCTAGTGTCATATATTTTAATAATCATGCTTTAAAAAGTTTGTGCTTATGCTTGAATTGCAATGGCTGACGAACCTGCAGCTGAAGTAAGTGGAGGGAAGTCTGATTCTGCTCGGGTGGAACCCAACCCCAGCTGGTATGGACGACCAATTGAAGAAGTGGATCCTCTCATCTTCGAAGACGTTAGATAATAGAACCTCTTTACACATTCAAACTTTGTAAAAATTAAAATATACTTTGTTTTTGTTATATTTGCGTTTACCAGACTTTCTGTGTGATCTCTAAAAAGTTTGGAAAGAATTACATCTTCAGATTCTCATCGACAAAGTCTTGCTGGTTATTTGGCCCATTGAACCCAATACGGAGACTAGCGATTCTGGTGACCACTCACCGTTGGTTCGACCACTTGATTGTCTGCACTATTCTCGCGAATTGTGTGACTCTTGCAATGCTGACAAACATGTACGAGCCTGCCACTGATAAAGTAATCGAGCCCGCTTACGACTACTATACGGATCGAATTGAATACGGATTCTTGGCAGTGTTCACAATGGAACTTGTCTTGAAGGTCATTGCAAAAGGATTCATGTGCCACAGGTTTTCTTATATACGGAATCGATGGAACGTTGTGGACTTGATTGTTGTCGTATCTGGTTACGTCACAATCGCCCAGGATCTAGCTTCTGGGTCACAGGAAACGAAGGAAAATGATCTCGATTTCCTCCGAACATTCAGAGTCCTACGGGTCGTAAAAACGATTTCTATCTTGCCAGGACTGAAGATGATGATAAATGCCCTGCTCAGTTCCGTTGTCCAGCTTTTGGAAGTAATGGCGCTCACGTTTGTATGCCTCATAGTATTTGCACTCTTTGCCCAGCAACTGTTTATTGGGAAACTGCGACAAAAGTGTGTGATTGACAAGGGCGGCCCTGCGGATGATGATCGTCTTATTAATGAGCCAATCACGAATCAGCCTAATGTGGACCAGCTTTGGACTGAGTGGGTCTCCCACTTTGAGCATTGGAAGCGAAGAGATTTTCCCGAGGATGAGCCAATGCAATGTGGGAACGCTTCCGACACGAGAAAATGTCCTGCAGGATACACATGTATCGGTATGCTTGGCGAGAATCCTGACGATGGTTGGTCCAATTTTGACACAATGTTCAATTCCATGCTGTGCACATTCCAACTCATCACTCTAGACTATTGGGAACGCCTCTATGATATTGTTGTAAGCACGTGTGGGGTTGGAAGTTTGATATTCTTCCTGCTTGTCATATTCCTTGGGGCGTACTATCTCCTAAATCTGATGCTTGCTGTGGTCGCAATGAGTTACGAAAACGAAGTACAGTCCAATGAAGGAGAGTTGCTACCTGTGTCGGAGAAACTAGGTATGAACAGGCGACACTCCAACTTTAGTTTCGATGACCTTTCCAGACTCGACATTCTCAAGATGACTCAAACCACAAAGCGCACGATATCTGAGAAAGCAAGACTAGCGGTGAAGCTTCGGATGTCTGGGTTTGATTATGATTTTGGAGATCATGCGGTAGGGGAGGAGCATCTGCATCTAGATGATGCAATCATGAACATTATTGGATTGAGAAGGACTGTTGTAGCAGACACTGATGACAAAAGACATGCAAGTTTGGATGCAGTATTCGAAGAGATTCAACATGGCCGTGATACCTCCGTCATAAAGGAACCTGGGGTGGAGGAGACTGCTTCTCAAGCAGAAGTTGATGCAGGTCAGGCTCGCCGACCTAACTTTTGGGGTCGAATGAAAACGAGGAGTTTCGCTTGCATGAGCAAGTACCTACAGCCGGTTGTGAACCACCAATATTTTGAAATGTTCATTACCCTTTGCATCGTCTTGAATACAATATGTCTGGCACTGGAGCATCATGGAATGAGCGAAGACTTTGAATTTGTTCTTACACTCTGCAATAACGTATGTTTATATTCTTTGAACGTTATAGCATAAGTAATTCCTTTTCAAGTCTTGAAATGTCGTTAACTAGTTTTTTTTACTTTGGCGTTTTTACAGATATTTATGGTGGTGTTTACAATGGAAATGGTCTTCAAGTTGATGGCGTTGCAAAAGGGATATTTCGATTCTGGTTGGAATATTTTTGATATGATTATTGTATTTGTTAGCTACATGGATCTGGCTATGTCAGATGCGGGAGGAAGCCGTGGCTTAAGTGTCATGAGGAGCATGCGCTTGGTACAAGTTACAACGTTAAAAATTGTATCGATTAATTTATTGACAATTGTTAATTCTGCAATTCAACGTCTTTTGATTTCAGCTCCGTGTTTTCAAATTGGCACAAAGCTGGATTACGATGAGAGTCCTCATGAACATCATATTCTCTTCCTTTGGTGCACTTGGAAATCTAACTGCCGTGCTACTCATTGTCATCTACATTTTTGCAGTGATGGGCATGCAAATGGTAGGAGCGCAATATACATTCAAAGCATTTGAGGCGACACAGAATCCATCAAATTTCCCAAAATGGAATTGGAAACATTTTGGCTACGCGTTCATGTTAGTCTTCCGCGTTCTCTGTGGGGAATGGATTGAACCGTTGTGGGATTGTCTCAAGGCTCAAGCAAATTACATTGAGGAGAATCCCGGTCAAAATGAAATTCTTGTGAGTCTCATTCATCATAATCTCAGTTGTTAAGTGAAGCAAGGCTAGATGGATTTGAAATTAACTTAATTATTTTACAGGCAAACACCAAGTGCTTTTTAATTTTCGTGACAATAACTGTTATCGGGAACTTTATCGTTCTCAACCTTTTTCTGGCCATGCTACTCAACAGTTTCGATACGGAGGAGCTAAGTGCCCAAAGAGATGTAAGTGAAATGATGTCCATACTTGTGAAAATCTATAACTTGAAATTAGCTTTTCAGAAATAAATTGTATTTCTAGAGCGAAACGGCTGCACATAAAAGAGCCGAAAATTTGAAGAACATTGTGGGAATGTTGGTTACTAAGAAGGAAGGCGAAGAGGAGGAGGAGGAGGAGGAAGGGGAAGGAGATTCTGCACAATTACCCGAGCAAGAAAAACTCGTAGCACCACAAAAAGGAAAAAAGATTTCGACAGATGTAATTTTTTCATGTTCTGCTAATTTCGGGCGTTTTCTTTTTTATGCGACGTATACATGTGACATCACTGTCCCATTTTCAGCCTGCTGCAAAGCGAGCATCAAGCCATCACGTGTCACCAGCCAAGCGCCGATTCGTAGCGATTGTGAATAAGGTTCTTCTTCGAATCCGAATTGCAAAGGCAGAAAGGGCCATAGCAAAAGCTGAAAATTACAAGAAGCGGGCCAAGAAAAAAATTCTTGCCGGGATGTTTCTCACAAATCCGGGAATGAAAAATACCACCTTTGACTACGATGTAAAATTAATCTTTAAAACTTGTTGTTTTACCAAACGAAGCAAAAGGTTTGTTCTCAAATGCGTGTTGTTTAAATCGTTGCATTTGATTTCGTAGGTAACTCCCGATACCTCAAATGCCTCAGAAAATCTTACAGGCCCTGGCGAGTGCATTCCTGCGTCTTCCTGGTTGGGAAAGTATTGCAAATGTTGTAAGCGGGAATCTTCACGAAGGCCTTCAAATGTGCGCTCTCGGTCGTGGTGGTTCAGCCTTAGGTCTTCGTGTGTTAAAATAGTCAGTCATAGCAGTTTTGAGTACTCTATATTGATCCTCATTTTTGCGTCGAGTATTACACTTGCTTTTGAAGACATTCACTTGGACTCGAAACCCAAACTCAAAGAGACCTTGTGCCTTCTGAATATCATATTCACAGCGATTTTTGGTATCGAGATGATCCTGAAAATAGGGGCAATTGGTGTTTGGGGGTACTTCACTAGCTTCTGGACACTTTTGGATGCTTTCATCGTGATTGTATCGATGGTGTCAGTGTACTTTGATATTACGCTGAAAATCTGCTCTGGGGCATCTGTGAGATCCGGAGCGGTGGCGAACTTGGGTGCTTTAAAGGCCCTTAGGACATGACCCGTGATCACACGTCCAAAGTGCAAATTCATCGCGATTTTTTACGATCTGGCAATGAGCAGGAAACTGGAGGTTATCATTTTCATTTTTATATTCTTAAACATTCTTGTGGAAGCGAGCAAAAGCAACAACCATAGCCAGCTTATAGGCCACATCCTTGCCTCATTCAACGGTTTCTTCACCATCATTTACACTCTGGAGGCGCTCATCAAAATCATTGGTCTCGGCACGTTCTATTTCACTGCGCCATGGAACGTGTATGATTTTATTTTGGTCGTTCTTTCACTGGCGGATGTCTTGCGCGGCGACATATCAGTGATTCTGGCCATCCCGCCGACCATGCTCCGGACTGTACGTATTGTGCGCATTGGAAAAATCCTTCGTCATATCAAAGCTGCTCAAGGAATCCGAAAACTGATGTATGCGTTGGTCGTCTCTCTGCCAGCTCTATTCAATATCGGAGCTCTGCTTGCGCTCATTACCTTCATTTACTCAATTTTGGGAATGGCATTATTTGGGAAAGTTCCAAAAAAATGGTCGATTGATGAAGTGTTCAATTTTGACACCTTCTTCAATTCAAATCTAATGCTCTTGCGTCTGATGACTGCTGCTGGATGGAACGAAGTATTGGACTCCATGACTGTAGTCGAACCAGTTTGTGGCACTTACCGTCATCTTAAGTGCGGTCTACCCTCAGAATCGGAATGTCCTAACAGGGCCCTTGTAGTTGCCTATATAATTTCGTACCTTGTCCTAACTTACCTCATCGTGATCAACCTGTACATCGCCATAATTCTGGAGAACTATGTGGAGGCGAGTAATGAGGAGGACGTTGGCATAGTCGAGGATGATTTGGATATGTTCTACAACCGATGGGCTCGTTTTGACCCTTACGCCACTCAATTCATCAAGTTTGAAGAACTCTCCGAGTTTCTCGACAGTTTGGATCCACCCCTTCAAGTTGCGAAGCCGAATATTGTCGCAATTGTTGCATTTAACTTGCCCATTGCTCGAGGGAATTATCTCCACTGTCTTGACATTCTTCAAGCTCTCATAAAGCAAGTTCTTGGCTCCGTTGATGACAGCAAGGAATTCAGGAAGCTGCAGGGTCAAATGGAGCATAAATTCCAGCGACAGTTCCCCACAAGGAAACTACTCGACATTGTCAGCTCCACAAGGCAATGGCGAATTGAGCAGAATGCAGCCACCAAAATCCAGAGATATTGGAGAGCATATCGCAAGAGGAAGCTGGAAGAGCTAGAAACTGGGGGACAAATCCAGGATGCTTCGCCTCCATCTCGAACCACCGTCAAATCAAAGGAGTCAAAGAAACTTTAACTGTACATGCGAGACAATAAAGTTGTCAATCAAAACAAAGAACACAAAAAATACCGGGGATGAAAATGTTGTCGCTTTTACAGGTTCAGCACACTCCTTACCAAAAACAATGTGAATTTAGATTAGAATATCTTCTTTTACTTTTCCTCAATCCCAGCAATCGGAAAACTTCATGTACAGTAAAATATCTATGTTCAAGTATAGTTGTATTTGTCTAAATAAATGTAATCTATATATATTTTTATGATAATAAAGTACTATTTGCGCTTGTAATTTGTCGTTGCTTTGTGTCAGCTCAGTTTTTATATGCAACTTTACATGTCAATCCTGAATTTGAGCATTTTTTCCATCATAAAGTACAACTGTTTCCTCCCTTTTTGCACATTAAACTTAAAGTTGCATTGCATGTCAAAATACCTATATGTGGTAGCCAACAGCCATGGCCATGAAGTCCAAATCATAGACTTTGCACAGAATTTTCCCATGAAAAATTGCATTGAACAATTTCTCATCGCTATTTTATGGTAAAGCAAGTTTCAGTTTCAACAACAATGCATTCAATTTTTATAAAGTTGAAGTATCTAAGTTCATGTAGTTTTGAAAACGCCATTAGATTTAGTTTTGAATCGATTTGTTTTTCTCCAGAAGTTAATAGGAAAATTATTTAACAAGGACTGAAGTGCGAGCAAAATGTACAAAATTCGCATAAGCGTTGCAGGTGATGATGATGTTATGTTTATATGACCATATTATGTATGAATGGATAATAATGAGTCAGTTCTATTTGAAGGTTTCATACAACTGATAGATAAATACCCTCCTTTCCACATTATCCAATAAGACAAAGGCATTTTGACGAAGGTTAAGAACTCTTTTTTTACTGCAATTGCGGCCTGTGTATGTGTAATATATTACAGCTTAAAATGGGATAATTAAAAAAGAACAACATATTCATTGCACAAGGTTTTATTGTCTGATGTTTTATAAACGTGCATGTTTTGGAGTTTTGAATAGGCTTTATTTACTACTCACGAAATTATTGATTTTTTAAAGCATTTTTAGATGCACATTTCAAAGTTATTTCATAAACAGTTGAAATCTGATGCGATCCAGTGATAATTGTATTGTGCGAACCTTACCATTTTGCTTAGAATAATATCCAATTTGCCATACGTACTAAATGGGGCAGTGTGAGATTTTTCCAGAGATTTTTTAAAACTTGAGTTAACGTTTTAAAATGGATGGAATAAGCATAAAGCTCTTTTATAAAGGAATATGTGACAGTTTCTAATTTTAACTTTTAATATTTTAATACAAAAGTTTGATTCAAAGATGACTCTGATAAAGGAGCAGAACGTGACTACATTGGTAAGTTCTAGACTGATTGCTCCTCATAAATATTGGTAATAATTCTTAAAAGTATTTAAATGCTTCTCTACCTTCAGAGGATGGTGGGTGTGGTAAATAATGGATTTGAACCTGATAATGACCCTAATGCAGCACCGGCATCGCAGAATAATGCCGAACTGCCACCTCCAACAACAGAACGGCAGCAATGGGACAGGTTTTAATTTTTTTATCTAACCGAGAAATGATTGAAATATTATTGCTAATACTAATGAATTACGTTTTAATAAAGGCCTATTGAGTTTCTCCTCTCCTGCATTGCCATGTCCGTCGGATTAGGGAATGTTTGGAGATTTCCATACACAGCTTACGACAATGGTACTTTTACTTGCTCATTAAAAAAACCTGTGCCTGCAACAGGTTTGGTTTAATATAATCAGTGACACGAAATTTTGGTATCATTCAAGGTGGAGGAGCCTTCTTAATTCCCTACTTGATTGTTCTGTTCTTGATTGGAAAGCCCTTGTACATGCTCGAGCTATGCGTCGGCCAATTTTCTTCCAAAGGCCAGGTCAAAGTTTGGAAAATGTCACCAATCTTCAAAGGTTTGAAATTCAATTATTTTTTATTTGGCAGAATTATGTAGAATTTGAATGAATTTGCAGGTGTTGGATATAGCTCCGCTATGGGTACAGCCTGCGTAATTTCGTATTATTGCTCCCTGATGGCACTCACTGTGTACTACTTTATCCAATCCTTCCACAAAGTGCTTCCCTGGTCAGTGTGTAACCCCAACTGGGCGACACATGGTGTTTTATGCGCAAATAATTTTACTGAAGCAATCAGTGCCTCGAATAAGAGCATTCCGGAATTGTACTTTAAGTATGTCTGAAATCAACCATTGTATTGATCATTTCAGTCAGGTCATTAAATTTTTTTCTATTCTCATCAGAATTGATGTACTTCACGAGCTGGACAGCATAGATGACGGAATCGGAGTTCCAGACTTGCAACTTTCCATGTACCTTTTGCTTTCCTGGGTTATCATTTTCGCTTCACTGATTAAGGGCGTGCAGTCTGCTGGGAAGGTGGCGTATTTCACAAGTTTATTTCCCTACGTCGTTTTGATTGTTTTACTCGTTCGAGGATTAACTTTGGAAGGGGCTTGGGAAGGGATTTGGTATTTTATTAAACCACAGTGGAGTAAAATTTTGGAGGCCAAAGTCTGGGCATCTGCCATCGCTCAATGCTTTTTTTCGTTAACAGTTGGCTTTGGGCCAATTATAATGTTCGCTTCTTACAATCCCTTCAAGGAAAATGTGTATAAAGCTGCTATGGTCATCAGTATCATCGACACACTGACTTCTCTTCTGGCAGGGTTCACAATATTTGCAATTCTGGGGAATTTGGCACATAATTTAGGTGTCGAAATTCCCGATGTTGCTGGGAAAGGACCTGCTCTGGCTTTTGCTTCGTATCCATTGGCCATTTCGAAATTCGACATTTTACCCCAGGTATGCATTGTACACAATTAAAGCAAAGTTCACATTTCCCAACTGTCCTAAAATTTATTTTAAAAAATCATCAGGTATTTTCCATGCTCTTCTTTCTAATGCTATTCACCCTGGGATTGGGATCAGTGACATCTTTAACGGGAGGTTTGATCACTATAATTCACGATCAATTTCCTGCGAGCAACAAGAAGTATATCACCATAGTCGTCTGCATCTGCGGTTTTTTCTCCGGTCTTATTTACGTCACACCCGGAGGACAATGGATGTTGGACCTTGTCGACTATTTTGGCTCATCATTTGTAATTTATGCTACCTCAACACTTGAAATTATTGGAATCGTATGGGTCTATGGTTTAGATAATATCTGCAGAGATATTGAGTACATGCTCGGGGATAAAATTGGGGGTCGGGTTGGAATCTACTGGAAATTTTGTTGGGGCTTCCTGACTCCCATTGTGCTACTCATTGTGTCAATTCAATCTGTCTTGGGGATCAAAGATGGGATTTCTTACGAAGGGAAGGAGTATCCCTTCGGTGCATTGGTGCTGGGTTGGACTCTTGCAATTGTCGCGGTTTTACTCATTCCTTTGTTTGCAATCCACACTATTGTGACCCGAAAGTCGGACGGAATTTATGCAGTAAGTAAACAATTTGCTTGAAAAAAACTTTAATAATTTTGCAATGAGTTACAATGCGATTTTTCTTTTCAGAAATTAAAGGAATCCTTTAGACCAGCCGCTGATTGGGGCCCGGTCAACCCAAGCATTCGACAAGGCTGGTTGAAACACATTGAAAATTTTTCAAATCCTCGATTCTCTCTATTTTATTGGGTTAGGAGACTAGTAAAGCGAATTTACAAAGTGTTTTAATTATGAATCGAGTTCCAATTTTCAATCAAATGATTTTCTGATTTTGTTCTGAATGACAAACAATGAACAAATAGAGGATGGGGTTTAAAATAGGGAAGCTAGCGGAGAACGATAGCCCTAAATCCTCTGCTAAAAAGAATAATTATTTTCTCTGTTCCACTCATGGCTAAAAAAGTAGATAGTGTCATGAAAAATGTCTTCACTGTACATTTAATGTTCCTTAAAATATATATTTTTGGGCTATATATACATATCAGTTACTTTTTAATTTCATTAAACAAAACTACAATTACATAAAAGTGAATTTGTATTTGCTGAAAATTATGTAATACCGAAATAATGACAATCAATCATTTTATTTAAATTATTCACCATAAAGGAATAAACGAAATATTTCGGAGAACACAAGCTAGGTTTTGTAAGGAGCAGTTTTTGTTAAAAAAAAAAATGGCTTCCTCCTAGTTGGTCAAATGATATGTATTATGCACCACAAAATTCCTGTAAAATATTATAGCATCTCATCATTCATCTTCCAGATTTCATACTTTCTTTTGGGCGTTACAACGGTGAATCAATGGGGCAAAACGACCTTGGACAACGCAGAAGTTATCTTAAGTGCTGCAAACGTCAGCGTCGTAAGTGTGGCACATTCAATGAGACAAATTGTGTGATATCACTTTTTTTAAACCCTTGTGGGATTTGATTTATGTAAAAAAAATTGTGCCATAGTATTCATATAATACTCAGTTTATTATAAACTGTTCTCTTTATTTTTAAATTCAAAACCCTGCCGTAATAGTTGATCGAGTTTGTTGAAAAACAGGGTTCTCGTTCCAAGCTTGAAGTCAATTGGTAATGATAACATCTTTTGAGAGTTAGAGCGCACACGAACTGGGAGACATATCAAAATCAACAATACCCTGATTAATCATCTTTGTAATAATAATACACTGATACTTTTGTCGCTTGAACGATTCTGCCTTATCGATCGAATAGATAATGTATTTTGAGCCCATCAAATAATATGGATTCACTTTTATGCTGGATGTTCATTTCATGATCACAAATCGTGACTATGCGCATGCATCGTGCATTCATAATTAACTTGAAGTTCACAGTTGAGCCGAGTTAAGTTGTCAGCTGTAAATGGCTACTACTTTCGATAAGAATATACAGAACATCAAAGACTCATTTTAAAGAGAATTAGTAAAATCATGTACATCTTGTGTCCCTACTACATGCACATATGTAAAGTATGTATTTCTGTAGATATCAGTGTTTGTGTCCCAATATCCCCATTCAGTTTTATTGCTCTTCCAGAGCTTCTTTCCCATTCTGAGACGTGATATGCTTTCCCAACGAAAATTGTCACTTTCTCTTTGAAAATCTCGATTCTACCTTAAGTACCTATGCTCAAAGTTTTCTCCGGATCATTATTATTCTGACTTTGACACTCTCAGCCTAAGTCAATAGTGAAAAGGAAGGGGACATAAAAAGAAAAAAAACATTCATTTCATTACACAAGAATCACAATCAGGATCACGTCTGCAGTCTTCAAAGGAGAAAGAAACGAGTTTCGTTTCCTCCCGAAAAAAAAATGGTAGTGAAGATAGGAATCGTTGGGGCAGGAGTGATCGGGCTTAGTTCTGCTCTCTGCATTCAAAAACATTATAGTGACGATGATGAGATTGAAATTACACTTGTTACGGAAAAACTGTCTCCCTTAACTACCTCGGACGTAGCAGCTGGCGTGTGGTAATTTTTAAACAATAATTTGATTTGATTTGATGTCTGGAAATACATATATCTAAAAAACTGCGCATGCGTGTGCTTTTTTAACAATTTTTTAAAGAATTTTAAAGAATTATTGATGCTCTCTAATTTTTAAATAAAAACTACAACATGCAGGGTACCGTTTTGTCACAATCGATACAGATCGGATATGTTCAGATATATCTCATATGCTCAAATACGAATCTGAATCTGAAAACTCTTAGCTGATTTGATTTGAACCTGAAAAACCACATCTGATTTGATTTTTGCCATCCCTAGGTCCCCATATCTTTTGGAGAACACACCGAAACAGGATATTTAGTAAGTGGGTTGGCTTTGTCTACTCAAGTGATAGTTCTTGGAAAAGGCTTAACTTTTCTCAGAGAAAAGCCGCTTTTCAGTTTCATTGTTCATCTTGAACTGAACTCTAAGTACATACTTTAAAACTTCAAGAAGGAAAGTGAAATGGCTCCAAGTTGAAGTGCATAGAAGCAAAAACCGATCCTGTCTTTTCATGAATTGTATTTTTTTTGTTAAAAATTGTCCAACATGAACAAAAATCCAATTAATTTTAATTATGGTGAATTTAACTGGACTAAAGCAGGTGGGCGAAGAAAACTCATGATTTCCTTCATGAACTTTGGCGGAAGGAAGATGGCAATGGTGGTCTTCTTGGTGTATCAATGCTTCCTTTCGTACGCGTAACTTCTCAGGACGAGGGTGAGGAGGATCCTTTCTGGAGTAAAATTGTATTTGGATTTGAAAGGATGAAAAAGGAAGATTTGCATGTTTTTGGGAAACCTTCTCTCAAGTATGTTGTTAGCGTTCGTGATAAAATATAATAATTTATTTTAAATTGATATACCGGAAGTAATACTGTCCCGCCCCTCAGAGCTTATGCTGTGGCCTAATTAACGAAGCGGAAGATATTCTGTTTTGCTGCTCGCTGAAATGGAATCTAAGAAATTCTGCTTTTTTTGTTAAACCCTGAAGGAAAAAAATTCATGCAGAAATTTTTTATGTTCATCCTCATCCCAAAGTCTGGCGAGTCCCAAACCCAAGGCCATGCCACACCACAATTTTTCTATTTATTTTTTTCATGCCAAAAAATATATCCCGGATTTCATTTCATACTTTCAAATCATGCGGTACACTCGAAAGTAGTGAAATATTTGCAGATAGATCAAAGAGATGCAAATTCCCAAAATTTTTTTAACAAACCAAAACCATACCATCATAACTGCACATGTTCCATATCATCGCAACTTCGAATAGAAAATCTTCCTGGTAGAAAAAGGAGAAATATTTCTTGTTTTTCTTTCATTTCCCATTCAATCCTGTGAATCAACCTTGTTTATTTAAGCCTATATGCATTACCTTCAAAAACTTTTTTTCCGCAGAGATTTTACTTACCCCAAAGAATATTTTTGATTTTACCTTTCTCGGATTTTTATTACACGATTTTCATTTATTTTTTTTATCATTCTTCTATAGAACCGGATTCTCTTTTGTAACATTTACAACGGAGGCTACCAAACTCTTACCACACTTCCTGGAAGTGTTCATGAATCAAGGTGGACGTGTCAGGATTGAAAAGGTGACGAGCATTGAAGAACTTGGGAACGAATTCGATATTGTTGTAAATTGTACGGGAGTTGGAGCAAGCAAAGTCGTACCTGATCCTTTGGTACATCCAATACGGGGCCAAGTTATGCGGGTAGGTGGATGAAATGGATACAAAGCTTTTGTGTTTGACATGGGCCTTCTTATCTAAAGCAATGATAAAAAATAATATCACACATACCTACAAAAGGTACATCATTCCGGACAGTGCAAGCTTCAAAAAAATTCATTCTAGGATTTCACTTTGTCGACAAAAAAATAGTATCGCGATTCGCAAGAGAAAATGATTTTTGCAATCTTCTTACTTTTCTCTGTTATTATTCCATCATCCTTTGAGCTAGTTCAAAGTGAATCACATTCTGATTTGAATACCGGAACTGGCCGCTGGCTTGTCAGAAGTGAAAGCAAGGACGATGATGATCAAGGATCGTGGCAGGAAGATCCCGGCCTCTGGAATGTTACAAATCCGGCCCAGAACCGAACGTGCATTCTCTTCAAAGCAGCAATCCAGTTCGACATTAATTATTTTCAAAAAGACGGGAAAAGATATATTGCAAGGGTGAACATGCCTTCATCAAGGACACGAGCCAATGGAGATTGTGGACGAACTCAATTCATCGAATTGAAATGGCCCATTCTCCTCATAAATTCGACGATTGCCCATGGAACAATCCGGCTCTCTTTCACAAGCTATTATAAATCAACGATAAGCAACGTCAGAGCACCAAGTGGAAACACATACCGCATCTCGTACATCCGAATCACATATCCAGCGGCAAATCTTCCCAATCCCCAGAACCCAGATGAAATTATCCTTGTGGAAAGTAATGAGTTGGCGAGGAGGAACATCAGCGTTCCCATTCCCCTCGAGAAGTTGTACAAATGCTTGCAAGTGCATGAGTTGAGGTTGACCGACTTCACCCTCAGGTTTGCCAAACTTCAATATCAAGCGTTTATGAGAAGCAATGCAACGGAGAAACCCAACTTTTATCCTGCGGAGCATTGCGAATTTCCGGACGAGCCTGAGGGAACATCGGATCTTCTTGTAGGAGGGGCTGTAGTCATTGCACTTCTTTGCATTTTTATATTCCTCTACTGGCACAAGGACTATGATGAGGAGGCTTTTGCATTCGAGGATGATAGTAGTGAAGACGATGATGATCACTAAACTAAAGCAAACATATCTCCACCCTACACAATGTGAATGATTTGTTTCGATTGCATTACATCATCGCCACACGACGCGACATGATTTTCGTTTCAAGATAAATTGCAATAAAAATTTAACCTGACTTTTGCATTGTTTTAAAAGTATTTCCGTGTCGTTATTTTATAAGCAAAAAAATGAATGTTTTACGAGCACATTTTCAAAACATTTTATGGTATTTTTATCATTCCATTTTTTTAAAAGAATAAAGCCACAATGTCATCTTCTTTTTCCACTTAGGTGATTGCTCCATCCATTAAGTATGGAATATTAGATGATGACGATGACGGGAATTACATAATTCCAAAGTAAGCTGATACTTAATGCAAATAAGAACGTTGTTTAAAACCATGCATGCAATAACTTACAATTAGAGTAAGGATGAGAAGAAAAAGCAAAAGATACTTTACCTGAAAACTTAATCCCGCATGTCTGTTTTCTTTGTCTTTGGATTCTCTCGTTTTGTTCCGTCCCATCTTCCCTCATAAATTTATATTACTTTGTGAATGAATGGATGCAGTCAAGAAACGGTGGTGCTGGGTGGAACACATCAAGAAGGTGATTGGAATACCAATCCGGATTCAAAGGACACCGTTTTTATTAAAGAAGGATGCCAACGCCTTGTCCCAAGCTTGAAGGTAAACGAAAGAAAGTTTTGCTTCTTCAAGTAAGAAAGTGCATTTTGTAAACTTTTATTTTTTTTTTTGGGATGGGTTGGGATGCAATGCAATTTAATATGAAAGAAAAAGTTTTCTTTCTTCTGGAAGGAATAGAAACGGATAAATTCCGCCAGTTTTCCCCGAAAAATATAAATAATATCAGTCTCTGTGAGTTGTGACATCTGTTTGTCAACAATAATTTCCTTTGGTTTTTGATGTCGGCCTCGGTTTCCTTTCCATCTGTTTTCTGGTTTAGCTTAGCTGATCTGATCATATTTTTTCCTTCAGTCCAAAGAACAGAACACAATACATTTCCTTTTTTCATTAGATCTTTTCTGGAAGTGGAACAATTTTGTGAGGAAGGAAATGGCAAGAAGCGGAAATAATGAAATTGTGTTGCACAACACCAGACCAGCAGATACTAGTTCTCAAAATGTGATAATGTCTTTTCTATTTGTAGTTGTATTCCTAATAATATTTCCGTTGAATTCTTTTTACAAAACAGCACTGCCATATCTTTAAAGAATGGGTGGGACTGCGTCCTGGGAGACCTACATTGCGCTTGGAGAAAGAGAAAATGGGAACTTTCCTGAGGAATGGGAAGGAAACACCATTTACGGTGAGTTGTGCCAAACCAATACATTTTTTCTGGAGATAACTCGCTTTCGCTTTACAGAACAATTTTTATGCGACCTTTCCAATGATCCGGAAAAATTGTTTGGAACAGTGTTATCTTGGCTTGGCTTTCACACTTGCTTTTTATTTTCTAAAATACCTTTGCTTTGCTGAAGAAAAGGAATTTCCTCGGCCTTGGTGCGGTGAATACTATCATCCTAATCATCATCGTCATTGTATCCCAATATCGGTGGCATCCGATCCGATCCAGTTGACCTTGTGGCTTGTTTAGGCAATGCAAGACTGAGATAAAAAAAAAGTTGAAAGGAATGCGTTCTGGGGTTGCTTCTTTGGTGTGAAGGAATATTATTATCGCATGCATACCTGAACATGGCATTGTTTACCCTTTTTCACCCATTTTCCTTCATTCCTTACACTCTCAAAAGTCACAATTCTTGAAATCTTACGCTTTCCCAAAATTTGCTGTCCAATGTCACGAGACAAAGTGAGAAGAAAAATTCAAGGAAACTCTTACATTCCGTTTCTCGAGGTCTGAGGACATGTTTATGGGAGAAAAAGAGATTTGCACACATTCCTTAAAGCTAGGTGACGTTTCGTTCGGGTGATAAATAAATTATAATGAAAAAGAAACTTTTTTCCCTTGCACTCCAGGCTGACTTCATATTTAAAGTGGGCATTGCTCTCGGTTACATTCTTTGTGTGCTTACTACTGTCGTAGTTGTAAATGAAAAGATGTAACATTCACTTTTTTGCAAATATAAAAAATCTATAAAGCATTAATAAAAAAATTGCATTTTAAAACGTTTCAAGACAGTTTCACTTTTTAACAACTCAGTCATCTTCAAATCACCCATGATTTACAGCCACTTTTACGCAGACCATTTATCCCTCGGGGTGGTACACTGTACGCTGCTATTCAAGCAATTTTGTTTAAAATGTATACGTGCTGATTAATCAAGATTAATTTCAAGTGTCTACGTTTCTTAAGCAAGTTCATTTGGATTGCATATTACACACTTTCCCTTAAAAGTTGAGATGAACTCATTTTCATTTCATTTTTTTATGATTGATTAGCACACATTTCATCTTTTGTCGGACAGACAGGAAAGCAAGTAAAAGTCAACAACAAAAATGAAATTAGTACTTACTTCATTCAACGAGCGTAAATGACATATGCCAAGAGAACTTTAGCATGGTTACTTCCGGCCCAGGCCCGACCAAGACCAAGGCAAAGTGTAAAAGAGTATTATATATGGAGCATTCTACTGCAGCTTTGGGCGTGGATACGTGAAGAAGTGCCATAGTCATTGCCTCTTTAAAGCAAAATGCTTCTGCACGTACACCGTTCACAATGACTTGAGTTGACTGGTGACCTACAATTGCAATTTGCGATCGTGTTTCTTCATTGCTCCGCTTTGACTTTAGCTTATAAAATGATGATGACGGATTACAAACTATAAGTACTTTGCAATGACTCACAATTACTAAACCTTTTTCCTACGTTTTTTTTCGCAGATTGTTCACAACTACGGACATGGTGGATCCGGCTTAACACTTTTTTGGGGCTGTGCGATAGAGGCAGCTGGTTACGTTCGTGAGGCAGTAAGGGAACTACGTGAAAGCCAGATCCCTTCTTCCGCTGATAATGAGCCACTTTATTATGTTCCAAAAAGTAAACTTTAAAAAATAGATCCGTCGTCTAGTGAGCCAGTCGCTCGAAGGCGAGATAATTTGCGATGTTGATGTCGATATTTCAAATTGGTTTACGACATGTCAATATTAAATATGCTTGTCGTATTCTACGGGAAGTTTTAATGTATGATAATTTTATGCGTGCCTTTACTCTCTAGAACCAGACCGTTTTTTTCGTTTCATTTCAAATCATCACTTCGTCACCGAGAACAAAAGACTTTTTAAAATGAAATGCGCATCATCGTCATCATCATCATCATCAGCTATCAACATCCCAATATTGCCATGTAAAAGGGAACAGGGAAAATGTGGTTCCTCTTTTAGTTCTGCATACATAAGTAATTGCTTCATACAATTTTCTTCCAAGAAGAAAAACTTTTTTCCATAAAAATAAGCCCAACTGATGGTGGTGATGCCTTCAAGGAACAATATCGACATTGACGTTTATCACATCAGCAGCCGTTACGTTATTCCTTCTCGGAGAAAGATGTAATGTGAAAGAAGGCTCTGTATTTATCTCTGTCAGCGATGTTGCCCTTATTTTACGTATATTTTTTTCCGAAATGTAACCTCATTCACAATCACAACTGAAACTGCTTCAGACTTTAAGCCAATAATACAACGTACTATAGTAGCAGAATGGCAGTTAGAGTTAGAGTTGGCGATGATACCCCCGGAGCAACTCTACATGAAGCGTAGGTATCACATCATCACCGTTTTTTGTTCCTGGCCTGCTCCCCACTTTAAATTTGGCTTGGCTGAGCTTCAAGAGAGCGTGATTAATGGACTCATTTGCATTATGCATAACTGGAATGGAGTGTTGTGTAGAAGGAGTAATTATAGGGGTCGTGTGTTGCTCTTCCTATTTTTCACTTCACTTGAATTGAATTGCATTGCATATTATCCTATGAAATTCTCCTTTCAGTATCAACAACAATAATAGCAAAGAGTAACGGTCCAATTTATATGTTGATGAGATCGTTTTGCATGCCACTTTTATCATTTCTTTTTCTTTGCAGGAGGCAAACGAGAGCATTTTTGAAAAGTGTGCTGTGTTTAAAAAAGGAACTATTAAATCAATTAAAATAAGTAGGCAATCTCAATTATTGAGCCATTAAGAAAATTAAGATGAATGGAATATAAGGAATTAATGTGATCAATCATGTAGAAAGCTCATCTGCAGCGATTTGAATGAGAAATGAGGTGAGTGCCTAAGCAAACCTGACCTTGAAAACGATATCATCATCACAAAGCCTCTAAATTGGATCATAAAGATGCAGCTTTGGTTGTAGTCCTCCAATAAATTTTAATTTTCAAAATTGGATTACCAAAAAGCCCAGAAAGGAAAGAAAAACGTTACGGCTACTCAGGGCTTAACTTTAGTCTGCGGGAAGTCCAATAAATTTTGCTAATTTTCAGCTGGGGTATTACCTAAAGCAGTTTTTTGTGGAGATCTCGGCGATGCGATTACGTGTAGGTGCGGGACTAACAAGCAATTTATCGGATTTTTGGATTAAAATTCTCTCTGAAAATGAAAATTCTTTAGAGTTGACCTTCATTGCAGTTGAAATTAATGCTCTTAATTTAGCAAACACTAAAGATTTTTTACTTTCATCTTTCCGGAAAGAGGATAAGAATTGGTAGAAAATCGCTTTAACGTTTTCTCTCACAAATTGTCTCTTTCAGGGCTCATGAGATGGGAACACTTTTTTCCCCACATTAAACTCAATTTAAAATTCTCATGCATGGCTATTAAAACCGACTTTATTTGCAAATCCCATTAACAAAAAATACTTATGAAAACAGTGCGTTTTTACTCTCTTCTTCTTCTCTGTAATTATATTTTTTAAGGATTACGTGCCAAAATGGGTTTGCAAACAAAAGTTTAGGCATGGCGTGATTATTGTCCCTTTCTTTCCGAGACAGATGCAGATGGATGGGCTACCTAAAGTAAAGTACTTGACATTGAATTGAATTCACAGGGAAATTATTGTGCTCATCATGCATTTGTGTATATATATCTAAGTCATTATTACGATCCTCATTTTTTTGCACTAGCATAGTAGGATCTTGCCTACATTTTTTTCTTTAAAAAATATGTGACATACCGACAATCACAATCGTCATACAAGACAAAGGTAAGCTTGAAGCTTGCAATTACACGTAAGATGAATACAGTGATGATGCATCATACTACTCTCTTGAGAAATGAAAAACTGTGGGATGTGATGATGATGATGATGGCGATGAGAATGTCTTCTTCTTCCCACAGATGAAAATGAAAAAAGGATGATCTTCTTTAAAAACCTATTACAAAGGTATCATGGCATACGCTAATTAGTAAAACTTACACTTTTCTCTGCAAGCCTTTAGTGCAGAGGAAGAGCAAAGACAATGTAAAATGTACGTATTCAACGCAATAAATTACTATTATTGCATCTCATTTCATTGCATACATCCCGAAAGAATTATAATGCGATTTATAATATTCCCTTGTTCTTGCTTGAATTCATGCCGGGAGGATAATCGCTCTCGCCTAAATTCACATCGGCTCAGAAGAAGAAGACACTACTCCTTTTCGACTGAATAACAGTACAAGTAAGTACAGTGCTTTGTAATCTTCCTTCCGGACCCATGAATTTTCAGAGTTTGACCCCATCACCCAGTTTAAAACTTCCTTCTTCTGTATAAATAGGAGTAAAAATGAAACATGAAGGCTTACTCTGAAACGTGATGGCGGTTGGATCGGATTGGATTCGAATTATTCGACCCAATGATAAAGATAGCATTCCATCTGTGATATAAAATATAGTGGCTTTTGTCTTTGAACTGAAGTGTACAAAAAATCTAATAAAAATGAAGATGGACAAGTGTCTAGTGTTCGTGTTCCTTTTGTTCATGGGTACGTGCTCCTTGGCCGAAGAATACTCCCAAAATCAGGATTACCAAAACTACCAATATCAGCAGAACAACCAGCAGCAGCCACAGCAGCAGCAGAGTAATAATAATGGATACTCAACTCCAATATCATCATCACCTCCATTTACGACAGCAAGCCATCATCATCGTAATCACCCGCCAAGGACTGGTGCCAGCTATCCCACGGAATCCAGAACAGGTATAGGTACGTAGTAGACATAGACAATAATGCCATTTTCTCCCATGAATAAAATATAATGGCTTCATTTCACACCTTCTCAGTAACATGAACAAAAGTTCATAAAGAGGTGTAGAGAAAAGCGGTCGTAAAAATCGGATCTCATCTTTTACGACCTGTCAAGTCCAAGTTCTTAAATTTTTAAAGGCATTTTCTCTTTATCTACCTTCTTGTATCATGTAATTGGTGAAAGGCTATCATTCTATCATCGTCATTTCAAATTGCTTCCTTCCGCTTACATAATCATTTTATGTCCATGTTCATCTCCAGTGGTTCCCCTATTCTTTCCCATGATTGTCTTCGTTGGAATCGTGCTCTTGGTCTTCTTCGCGGTGGTTGGTTCAGCCGCAGTGATTGGAAGTGCGACGGCCGGGATAGGTCGACATGATGGACCCCCGCCAATTTTCCATAAGCATTTCCCGCTCGCAAGAGAACTCAGTTCGTCGGCCGCCCTAGCAAGAGATGTTCTGAGCAGTGAGGAGTGCGTGGAGCGTGTTTCCTGTGAAGTCTTCCATCTTGCCAAAGGCTATAAAGCACAAAATTGGATCCTCAGGTTCGTCTCTAGTAATTTTATGTGGAATGGGATGATGAAACTGTGGGAATGCGATTGTGATGTGATTGCCACTGCAGATTGCATTTCCCTTCCACTAACTAACCAAACCAAACCGCAATCCCCAGCGGAAGGAAATAGAAAAGAATGAGATGGTTTATTGCGTTTTTATAAAGTGGATCTAAAGGGGTTAATGATGCCTTCAGAATAACGATGATATTATCTTTTCCAGAGCGCTGGATCTTCTCCCTGCACAAAGTAATTTGACGAAACGAGCTTCGAGAACGATTTGGAGACAGAGTAAGAGCAGTAGAAGTCAAAGGAACGGAAAAAGCAGAGCCACCGCTAATGCCAGTAGTGGTTGCCAGGAATTCCGATGCACCAGAGTTAGCTCATTCGTGGATGCCGTAAAGAAACTTAGGTCTTAGTTGTAAGTAGCATTCTACTGACTTGTGTCGTCGTGCCGTACGCAACCAAACAAATTTTTTGCAAGTGCTCATGTATAATTTTACAAAAACCTATTATTTAAGTAAATATTGGGGTATTCTCAAATGAGAAAATAATGATACGTAAGTATGCAATAAAAATATTTATGCATTCGAGGAGAGGTGAATTTAGGCCACAAACAAAATCATGTGAAGATGACAATTCCCGTAATTTTTTTCTCTGTCGTTTCACCACCAACTTAGCACGATTTTTGTGAAAAAAGAGTAATTCGCGGATGGCTGAACTCAAAAAATCATGATGAGTCATTGAAGATTCATTCGGATCGTAAGATTTTTTTTCCTTTGCATATCATGTCATAATGGACTGTATAATTATTTCTGAATGAACCTACGACTTTGCCCTTAAACTTACCAGGATATTTTTGGTTAAAGAAGATGCAGTTCTTTTTTTAAAAATTTGAATTTTACGTTCGCAATACTTACCTAGGCTTATACTATAATATATGTTGTTCCCGGGATGATAAATCTTCCGAAAAAATTTGCAAACCTTTCAACATGCTTTTAAGAATGTATTAATGTGCACCGACCCGTGCAGAACTCATCCATCTTTGGATAATTAAATGTCTCAGCGTACACACAATTTACAAAGCATTTTCTTGTTGTTCGCTCTTGTTCTCTATGACGTTGACTAACAGCATTTTGCCGTGTCGTTAGTCTTGAACTTAGGTGCATAGGCTTATAAAGAAATAGAACCTGAAACGAAACCGAGCATACATTGGTATGGACCAGAATTTTTTAGGTTCGAAATTCTCATTTTACCCTTGCAGACTCAAATTAAAAATACCAAGTTATTACGCTTTCATCAGGTAGCATTGGGGCAATGTAAGACATGATGAAAATTATTGAAGACCAAACACCCTTTGGATTGGAAGAGCACTTCAGTCATTACTGCCCTACTCCATTCTTTTTATATACTGTTTGAATACTTTAAAAATCATTCCATCGGACGTATTGTATATTTATTTGTATGGCATTTGAATGTTCACAGTTTTTTGCTACAAAAATATTGCATTTTACAAATTTTGATTTATACAAAACACCACGTCTTCCACTTTCTGCTTTTGATTTCATGGTGGTGGCCGTCGAGCAAGTGTATTGCATCGGGGCGACAACATAAAAATTGCCTATTGTGTTGTCACCATCATCACTATCGCATACATCAGTGTCATCCTGTTCTCCGAAAAAAGGCATATTTTAGCCATCAAGATTTCTCATGATATGATACAAGGAAAAGCTACCCAGATTAAAATCAAATAAACTTGAATCTATAGAAAAACACTTCATTTGTAAGTATTTGTATTATGTTCTTTTTTGCTTTGAATTTGCACTAACTTGACTGCACTTCACCGTATTGTACTTGTGTTGGCTTTTTGATGAGCATTGTGTAACGTGAATAGAAATTAGGCTCGAAAAAGACCTAATCACCCTTCCTTATTTAATCTAAAATTCTTTTCATGGAAAATGTGCTGACTCAGCCAACGTCTTTTCTCAACGTACCACATGCACGCGCGCAATCCAAGCGAACCAAAACTATTTTATTTTCAATTCAATGAAACCGAATCAGAAAAGCAGATCTGAACTTAGGAGGTGATGTGACGCATGCGTCTTAACTTCACAAATTTTGCATCTAATCCACCACTCAACACGAAAAATAATATACGCGGCGACACACTTTGGTACCTACTGCATACAAAAAAAAACTTCATTTTTTGAATGAAAAAAAACATCTAAACTCAAATTAGATTCTTGTGGAGTTGAAATTATATTTTTAGATCGAAAAAGAAACGAATCGAAACGAAAAAAAGACTTTTAGTTTGTCATTGAATGTCATCGGGCAAACAATGATGGGAACTGCTGCTTGTCTTGTGTAGACTACCGTAAGGAAATTGTGAATCCAAAAAAAAGTTTTTGCAATTATAATGGGGCTTTCAGTGCCACACACCTGGACGATAATTTTCACACTGTGGTTCCTCAACAATTTCGTCTTTGCCGGGAGGAATGAGCTCAAACTCCCACCGGAGGGGAACGAAGCAACTGAAGCTGAAACGAAGCTTGCTCACCACGGAGTTTCCCGTTTCGGTAAAAAAGTATTTTAAAGTTGGATTTTATTTGTTTTGGCATAACATGTCCTACATAAAAGTTTTGACATAATTTCTCTTTAGACGTTAGTGGAATTCTCACCGCGTTCGGGGTGAAACAAGGGGCGAGTATTTTTGCCCTTGTTTTATTCCCCATCCTATTTCCTTTGATGATTCTTCTCGCTCTTGCTCTATTTATCATCTCCATGTTTGGGACGGGTGGAACTCTAGCTGCTGTTGGGAGACGTTCCGACATTATTGCAAATTCAAATGGCGACTCTTTTGGATACACATCCCTGCTTCCAGGAGGCGGAGGAGGAGGAGTAGGTGGTGTTGGATACAAATTGGGTCGTGACGGAGACGGTTTCTCATCCCCAATCTCTTACACAAATAGAGAAGCTCTCACTCTCGATACCGAAGAGAGTGACGCTTGTTTGGAGAAGTTTGTTTGCCAACTTTTGCTCCATTACGGAGGATCGAAAATAATCGGAAAGAAAACAACATTTGAGTAAGATTAAAACATTTTATCTCTTTCTCTCCAAAAGAAAAAATGATGGATCTTTTGAAAAATTGGACATTACATGAGCATTAACATGGAAAAAAAGTTTTTATTTTTGTTATTGCATTTATTCAGAATCCTCCGGGAACTGAATGTGAAGCCACTCGTTGTGCCTGTGCCCTATTCCTCCTTTTCACAATCACAATCAGGGAGGAAAGCAAGAAAAGTTTGGAAATGTTCGAGTTTGAAATGCAACTGGGACGGGAATGGGTAGAAGGAGGAGGATGTGAAAACAGAAGGACACACTCTGAACGTGCTCATTAATGGAGAAAGGGAATCATTAATTTAATGGGGTTCTGGTACATTAATTCCTGTGGAAAATCTAACTTTATTATTGTCAAATTCATTATTAATTAATTAAATGGAAATAAATGATGAAGCTAACAATCGATTCAACGGAAAATATACTCTGGGGGAATGGGATGAATTAAAAGAGCTCAGCTCAAAAGATGACTACTTTTGCATTAAGTGAATGAGAAAATGAGAACCGCAAGCAAAGCTAAAAAGCTCGATCTTTTCTGTTCTAAAAATAAATGGAGTGCGTGATCACTAGATCAGTGCTTGAACAAACTGGAGGGAAGATTTCAAACTCTTGCCTTGCCAATGTAAATATAATACTACTTCTTCTTCTTCTTGTTCCTTCTGTTTGACTGTCGGGATGTGTTAATAAAATTTAATTAGGTGTAATTTGTAAATTGAGAAATCCAATTGTGCTCGCGTTCATACTCAACTTCTCATATAAAAAACTTTGATAATTATGTTATCGTTCGGGCAAAGTAGTGGTATTGGGAATAGTTCCTTAACTTCATTCTCTTTGCCATCTGCTTCACCTCCGGAAGAATCGGAAACAAGAAAGTTATGTCTAAAGTTACGATCCAGTTTTAGTCCCACAGACTGGACCAACTTCGAATCAAGTTTGACACCTGTTCGGCTTGGTTACTTTCTCGAGAATGGAGAGGTGAAAATCTTTGTTGAATCCCTTCTGAGTAAATTCCCATCCCATAAGGATAAAGCGAAGGGAATGACACTGAAAAATCGGGGCAACAAGGCATTTGGCTCGGGTAATAATGAGGAAGCTCTCCTGTTCTACACAAAGTGCTTGGCTTGGATGCCTCATGATGATGGCTCATCAGGTAAAGGACTGAACCTTATACACCTTCTCCATAATTAATTTTATTGAGTCGTACTAGAGTTTGAGTTGATGTCTTGTCTTATCTTCGAGCAGATGCTGCAATCGTTTATGCTAATCGGTCCGCCGCCCTATTTCACCTCTCAAAGTATTCATTGTCTGAACGAGATGCAAAACTTGCCTTCGATCTCGGCTATCCGGAGGAACTACATTACAAACTTTATGAGCGTTTGGCACGCTGCTGTCTCGAGACGGGGAAAGAATTGGAGGCATCAAACCACTTAGAGAAAGCCATTCACTCCTTAAGTCAAGCGAAAGGACTTGATGAGACGAAGCAAGCGAAAACCAGGTCAGCCCTGGAGAGTTTACTAAACGCATGTAGAAGCAATAGTAAGAATGCAGAGAAATCTCTTTCTTCCAACTCTGCCGGTAAGCATAACTTCAGTCTAGTACAGGAATACAAAAGCTTTTCTTTTTACCTTCCTCTCCCCCACGTAATTTATGTTCGTTCCCAAAATGCCCATTTAATTTTCACTTCTCTCAAGAAAAGGAAAGAAATAAAAAAAGGGAAAATATAATTTATTTCCGAATATGAATAGAATAAAAAAGGTCTATACAAGCCATTATCTCTGGCATGGCTGCATCAAGTTTCCTCACTGAAAATAAAATGTGTCAGGAGAAGTGTTTTCTTCACACAGCAATGCACTGAAAAATCTTTTGGAATGAAAATTTCCTTACTTTGGTTCACACTGGCCGTTTTTCTGCTGCTGGTCTGGGATTTCTCAATACTGAACTTTCAAAAAAAGTTAATGCTAACCTATAGGCCCCTTTTAGTTTTCATATTTATCTCTACTTTTCATGTATGTAATAATATGCACCTCTCCTGCTTGTGTACTTTGTACTCATTTTTTATGTGCAATAAAGTATGATTTGCTTTTATATTAAGCCAACACTTTCATGGTTCATGTCTTTTTTTAGAAAAAGACAATATATCATTTGGCACTGGCATCACTATCACCAACGGCAGTGTCAGTGGTAGTGGTGGTGGTGGTAGTGGCGTGCCCAACCGTCTTCCTCTTCCAGAGGTAGTGGGTGGTAGAAGCCAGTACCTCAAATGCTGCTCGAAAGGGCTCCTCCTAAAAAGTTCGGAGAAGAAGGGAAGGTTTGTTGTGGCCACTGAAGCATTTCGCCCTGGAGATGTGATTCTTGTGGAGAAAGCATACGTTTCCGTCCTCCTTCCTCAACATTATCATCTCCAATGCTTTCAGTGCTACAGTCCGTAAGTTAATTTTTCAAAATGAAACCATATTACCCGTCCACAATTATTATCCATGTACCATTACAGCTATACACACTACAACGCAGTTCGGCTGCACTCTTTTTCCTCAACTCCCAATCCAATGTAATTTTTAACTGTAATAGTCTCTTGCCATGAATGATCATGAATCCTGAATCATAAATTACGTTTCAAGATCACTTCCACTTCACAGGGAAAAGAGGTTTATTTTCCAGACTCTATTTTTTAGAAGGAGGTTGGAAATGTGCACACACATAAAAAAACGATTTAAATTATTGCTCATGCTGAATGCTCAGAATTAACCTGTAGGCAGCGGCAGTACTACTCTACAACCTACAACCTTTTTTTCAAGGTAAATTGCTTGGATGAGCTTCTTCATTTCTTTCATGAGCCTCAGGATAACCTCGTTTGAATTGAAGAAGCAGAGGAAGATTGATTTTCTCTTCGTTCATCAAGCATGTCATGTCATCATGTCTTTTTCAAGCGAATACAAGACAAGATCTAACGAATTTTCAAACTTTTTAAGTAGCTTAGCATCATTATGCCTTAGTTCCTGTGTCAGCAAGAAAAGCGGCTAATTGTTTGCTGGTTCATCATCCTTTTTTAGTCGATCTTTACAGAGAGTACAAAAGAAAAAGCAATCATTTTTTCGATCAACGTGAAGTGAAGGATAATACGATGCCATCGACTTTTCATCAAAAATATTTTCAAAGGCTCTTCATGCCCATTCACTAGTGAAAAGTGAAAATTCTCGGATTTTTTTTTCTGCTGAAAATAATAATGCTCTTTAGCAGAATATATTGTCCGTACTTACATTTTTTATGGCGTAGTAGTATTATTCATAAGCCATAAACCCAGTCGTAATTTGTTTCCGTTTTCTCCAACTTTTCCTCTTCCCTGACCTGATTTTCCCTTTCTCGACTGGGCTGGTCTTGGTCTCCGACGTTGCATGCATAAAAAAAGTACAAAAGCACACAAAATATAATACTGTCATGTCACATGGCTGGACTTGGACTGCTCTGAGAATGTGGATGTAATAAAAAGTTTCCCCTTGTTTTTCTTTCCTTCCATGAATGCTTATCGCTGCAAAAAAAAACTTATCCTTTAGCTCACTTCACTTCACTTACGTGTGCTCCACTTCTCCATTCTAAAAGTTGAAACTTAGTGCATGACATGACATGAGCTGTGCGAAATGAAGGCCAAACTCGAGCCACGCTCTGGAACTGGAACTGTTGTTGGTGTAAAATGTACTCCCTTTTTCCTGTCATGCAAAACTCTCATACGTGAATTAACTTTTCCTCTAGAACGGTTCAATTTTCCATGATTTATAATTTCAAGGATCACACAGTTTTCTCTCATTATTTCCCTACTTCACCAACTACTGAAGGTACTTCACGAAATTGGCAAACTTTTTGAGTTAGGAAAAAAAAATCTTTGTTACTACTGTTGCCGTTAAAGTTACGCATTTAAATCGAACATAACCAGCCATGACGGGGAATCCAATGATAGAGCTAATTGCCAATTACGGAGGATATTTTTGTGGTTTTTGATGTTTAGAATGGAAGCACCAATTATGTGTAAGACATGTATATACGCATCATATTGTTCGACGGAATGTGAACAGAAGTCATGGAGCACCCACCACCAATACGAATGTGGTTCTTTGGGGGCTCTGAAGCACGCCGGAATATCGGTGATCTGTTACATGGCTTTACGTATACTGACGCAAGCGAAGGATCCCAAAGAAGTCCTTGAGTGGTACAATCTAATTGCCCCAAAAAATGAGAAAACCAATGTCGTAAAAGGTAATTAAAGAGGGATAGTGAAAATAATTGCTCATACAACCGCAGTAAGTAATAAAGTAAATCTTCCCATTTTATTTTATTTCAGATATCTCATCAACGGAGTATAAAGCCGACCACACAGCTATCTTCAACCTGGTTACCCACTTAGAACGAAGAAATGCAGAGAGTGACTTCCATCAAATTCTCATGACCTCATTTCTCATAAATATTTTGAGAAACACGGATTACCTTCGAAAGGCCAGGGAGGGTACAAATCTTTCAGGTATCATTGATCTTAATCGAATTTCAAATCACGTTTTTTTTCTCTAAAAAATAAAATGCCATCAATATTATTTTTTCAGCGGGGGAAGTGGAGCTAAAGATTGGTTTAGTGTTACACCGTTGTCTCCAGTTCCTCCAGTTTAATACTCATGAGACCTCTGGCTGGAACCCGGATTTACCCAAGGACAACTCTGTAGGATTAGGTGGTGGCTTGTTCCCAACTTTGGCTTTGTTCAACCACTCCTGCAATCCTGCGCTCGTGAGGTATGAGGAAAAAGTCTTTATTTTTCATGTGTCGCGTCGTCGTCTTCAATGCATAACGTTTTACCTAATAGCACAACCATTACTTTTCAACTGTCCCGTTAAGTGTAATTTAAGGGGTTTATTTTATTTCCAACACCAACCAACAACCAAATGAATATCTCTCTTGCAGAACACAGCAAAACTTCTCCATTTTATTTTTGTTCTTTCAACTTTTGCAGTGCAGAAAAAAAATTTATTGCAATTTATTTATCTACACTTCTACACAATGAATAAGTATACCAAAAAGCAAATCACATATTGGAATCCAATGCGGCAATGTGGTGTGGCATCGAACAACATGGTCCGAGACATGCCTCATGTTTTCATTTCATTTTCACAAGTTCCGTTCTTTTCACAAAAAATGGATGAAAAATATCATTGCGAATTCATCGGATGCCTTTTCTCTCTCTTTTCTTTATACTTTTACCTTTGTCTGCTGGTCTTTTAGATGAAAATGAATTCACTTTGTGATGTTTAGTTTAGGTTATACTCAAGAATCAGAATCCTTTCATATTTTCTCGGAAAAAAGGAAAGCAAAACTAATGCAAACACTCGTGCCTTTAGGTAGCTCATGTAGTTCATCGAAAATGATTATTACTGTTTTTTGATTCCTCCAAAGACCCTGTAATGCTAACGAATGACCTCCTCGCTTATTCCACTTCGATTACTTTTTCCGATATTTTAATTCAATTCACCTTTTTTAGTAAAAATATGGATCGTGATCTTGTTTTTGAGCATTTTTTATCATCTAATCAAAATCAGACCCAAAGTCAGTTGTCACGCCACTTTGGTTCGGTTATTGAGTCCCCCAAAACATATTCATTCCATGAATTACTAAAAATATGAGGATGGCTGGTACGAGGTTCTCGTCTAGCGCTGGACGTTCTCTCAAGATATCCTCTCAATTTCCTAAAGGGGTTTTTTATATAGTGTTCTCAGAGATGGCTTCGAGTGAAGGGTTTCCTCTTACTTTTTGGAGTGCTATTCAAAGGCTTTTTACTTGAAATCAGAAAGGACAGAGGAGAATAGATTGTCCTTTAAAACATTTCCATTTTTGTTTGTTCAATTTTAACCTGAAGGACAAAGAAGGTCATACACTTCTACCACGGCTCTGCATGCATCATAATCTATTACTACAAAAAATTTCCTTTTCGATTGTGATTGCTTAGTATTACTACGATTGCGGTAAAGATCTCCGCATTTGAGTCGTTCTAACATGACAAGGCAAAGTGGGTTTATTTGCGAACATTATCCTTTTGAAAATGATACGCCTCGCTTGGTTTACACTCCAGTCCAAACTGGGCTTTAAGTCGTCTCCGCTTGTAGTACGGAAGGAAGGAATTGTCTTTCTCTCTCCTTTTCCATTTAACGTTTCAAACAAAAGTACTAAAGTAACTTGTGAGTTTGAGTGGTGAGTACACAAGGCAAAGCAAGAAACCCAGTTCCCTTTTTGTGGAATGGACGAAGAGATCATGACGAGGAGATCTAGATGATGATCATGATCACGCCAGCATACTTTTCTATAAAAAAAGTTTTTCTCAAATTCAAGTGGCCCATTTTCTCCATTGTTCTTCTCGCCTCCTACTTGGTCTTTGGTATTGGGCCAACTGAATACAATATTGCCTTTTGTTTTTTTTATCTTGTCCTAATGGAGAAACAAATAATATTGGAGTCTTCTTCACCGACATAACAATATCTCCAGTCCAGTACACCAATAGCACTACCACTACCACGGTTTTTCCAGATAAAGAGTTTCTGATCCCTAAATTAATACTGAAGCCCAACTCAGCCAGTTGTCCGGATAAGGGAACCTGGGGATTTCTACTCCGTAATGCGATGTACTTATTTTCAACAAACTTTTAGGATTGTAAGTTGTAAACTTCAAAATAAAGTGGACATGAAAGTAAAACTGAATTAAAGGAAAGGAGAACTAGTACGCATTTTTAGGATGTTTCGTGCTTTCTTTTATTTTGGAAGAAAAACAAAAAAAAATGAGATGGGTTGGACCATTGAGGACCACTCCCTCGCTTCTTCGCAGTAACCTAAAGATAGACAGATCTCATTTTTCAAAGCAGTACATCATCCCTTTTCACTCCCCGTGGCATGACATAGGTGTTTTATGAGGGCCGGTTTTTTTCCCTTTTCATTATCATTACTCCGTCGTTATTGATAAAGTTGAAATGAACCTGGGAAGTTTCATTCGGTCTGTTTGGGATTAGGAGGAGAAAGAGGAAAATGATCTATGATGTGTGCGGCCTCGTGAAAGTCAAGAGGAAACGCAAGATAGATATGTTTACTCTAAGCCTGTAGCTGTAGCAAAGTCAGGAGGGAATCGTGTGGGGGGTAAATGACGTTGGAAGTCGCACGGAGTTGGTTACTGGAAAGAATTGAGTTACACATACTTCCTCCTTCACTGTAACTAACTACCAAAAAATTCGGGCAAGCCTTGCTACAAAAATGATGAGAAAGCATGTGCATAATTACTTTACAGTTACTTCTCAGGATTTTTTTAAAAGGAATAATTTGTTTTTAATCCGCTTCGCAAATGCGTAGATGATGAAAGCTAGTAGAGCATACAGCACTTAAAATTAAACAGATTCTGTTTGCTTGAGTAAGATACTCCCTTCTTAAGTAAGTAAGTAATGCGTAATAAGATTTTTCAAATGGGAATTCCAGTCTAGACTTTACCTTGCAGTCGGGTACATTGTGGACGGTACCACTGAAAAGACAGTCATCTACTTTTTCTGGAGAAGCTTAGCGTCCTCAAAACTCATTTTGTGCAAAAACTTGTTCTTTCCTTCCGTGGATTTTTTTTTCAAAGAAGTGTACTTTGAAGAGACGAGCTTATCTTCATCGTCATAATACTAATGCTGATTAGGAAGAGAGGATTCCACTGAGGATATAAAGGCAGAGCGGTGTATCCTTTCATGAGAAGGTATTGAACATTTTCTCCCAAGTGGATATCATCATCACTACCACCGACCATTGCTTTAGTACCAACCACCACCTTTTATGCTTTTGTAGAACAAAAGAAAGTTTTTTTTTGTACTTTTTGCATGATATGATGAGATGACAAGGAAAGGTAGACATACCAAAACATGAGCAGACTACGAAAACTTTTTGCGTCTTAAAAAATCTGAAAGTTTTTCGAGGGGAATGAAAAAGATTAAATATGATTTGTAAAACGAGCTCTAGGAGCTCATTTGCAAGGACGGGATTCACAAAAACAAAAGTTTTTTTATGGAGTAAACGTATGGGCATCCTTGTGACTGTCTTTTTTTGCATCCACAGATACTTCATTAATGACACCGTTATTGTCCGTGCCATCAGAACGATTCGGCCCGGTGAAGAAGTCACTGAAAACTATGGTCCTTGCTTCATCACCCACCCTCTGAGAGAACGACAAAAGACATTGTGGGATCAGTTCTGGTTCGAGTGCGACTGTATCCCTTGCCAACAAGATTGGCCCACCTTTGACAAGCTCACCATGGAAGGCGTTCGCTTCAGGTGTGATAATTGTGGTGCCTACATCTGCCGCGTGGATGAGAACATGGGATTGCTGTTTAAGTGTGGACGATGTGCGCACAACGTGAATATTCTGAAGAATCTCAAGTCCCTCCAGGAATCGGAGCAGAGATACAAGCAAGCCATGGACTGCTTTGACAATGGAGACGAGTCTAACGCGCTTGGGATTCTGTTGGAAAACATTTCTTTGCTGGATAGGCACTTGATGCCTCCGTTGAAGGATATGCACGTTTGTCAGGAGCACGTCCGCAAATGTTTGCTCAATTGTGGGAATAAAATTAGCAAACTTGAGGCGTGGAACCCTGAACAGGCTTAAGGAAAATGGGGATGCTGTCTTTCTCTATGTAATTCCTTTGTATTAATAAAAACGTGGAATTCATTTTTTTTAAACTAGAATAATTTTCTCCCGTCATGTAAAATGCTACGGTCTACATAAAATATTGCCTTTCCCACACCACACAACTAACTACAACGGAAATTTCATACATGTATTTGCAAATATTTGTATTCAAAATCTGTTCTCAGCGTGTGAGTGAGAAGGGAAATGCATGAGATTCGGATACTGTGCAATCCGTACATTCTTTCATTTAAAAAACAAAAACTCAACCCGTGTGGTGTGGTGGCGGAGTGAGTGAGAACACCCACTTGTGCCATATTTTTTCCGGAACAAAAGCGATATCTTCCATTTCCACTGGTTTGGTTTGTGTTGGCTGGTTTTTTTCTTCCACAAGTACAACTACAGCCCCACCTTCGTTCATTTTTTTCTCCCTTTTTGTGGGGCAAATAATACGATTATTATGCATGATTTTGCTGATGTTTGCAGGGTACCGTAATAAAAAATATATTTCTCATGTCATATGTCATACGTACTCATATTTCAAATTTCGATGGTGAAACGGTGAAAGTGACTAGAATGAGATGTGGATGGAGAAAGAAGAAAAAATATTTTCTCTGTGACTGTACTACTGTGGCTTGAATATCCCACTCAGCATGGTCCCAATCCTTCTCGTATAAAAATATCTTAATCTAGTTCGGTCGCTTATTCCCGACGCTGCTGAAGGAACGAAAAGTTGAGCCTGTCTCCTTAATCATGAGTTGCTCAAGGTATTTTTCTTCTTTTCTACCATTTGAATCCGCTAAACTCAGAACTCAGCCAACTAAGACTGGGCCAACGTGACAAGAGGGATTTTAGGTCTTGTACCAGATCATATTGCTTCAATGTTGGTAAAATGGAGGAAATTGAAAGGGAAAACGGAATCGGATCAGCATAAAAAATTCAGACCAAAAAACTTATTCTCTGATGGAATGGCGTTCAATGTCACCAAAAATTCATGACATCTGCTTGCCTAATCCTTGCAAAAAGATTACTCTGCTCGAGAAAATATGCTTATTTTGAATCATCATCCTTATTAAAATAAATCAAAAATAAAAATAAGATTGTTTTTATTATTAATTTCCATTCATTTTTTCTCCATTAATTTTTTTCAATAATATTTCATACATTTTTTCTCCGAATTCAATTCAATTCACACGGAAATGTTTTTTTTTACAATATACATTCATTGATATAATTTGCTATAAGTAATATAATAATAACATATATTTTACCTTAGTCCAAGTAACACCATAATCATGAGTTTTTGTTGTCGAATAAACATTTTCTTCTCGAAAAAAAGAAAACAATCAACGTTTCTTTCAATAGCAATGAAAAATCCAATATTTCACATTTACACAATGCACTGTACAGTATATATATAGACCTAGTTTTCTATGGAATATTTCAACATGCCATTCGTAAATAGTACTTATTTATGTAAAGGAATGCGTAGTAATAAATGTCAACAATAAATATATTCATTGTATCTATCATTCAACAAAACTTATTTAAGCTTGATTTTGAACATTCAGCTTGACTTACAAATATTTTCCATAAAACATCTCGTTTATTCAACGAACAATGAAGAATGAAATGCAATCAATCTATGCCTCAACAATTCCAATAATAAAATGTAGGGATAATACCTGAGCAGGTATTCAACATTGCCTAGAAGCATTTCTTGCTCTCATTCTCTTTTGCCTACAGCGCTACTACTAAAAAATTAAAGTTGTGTACCTATTTATGATTGAAGCTTCTCTATTTGAGGAACGAGGAAGCACAACGATTATATGAGATACCTAAAGCCCTCAATTCAAAAACATGTTTCAAGTACAATCCGGTTCGGTTTGATGAGCCAAATCGACAAGACAAGAGTGAAAGTGGAAATCGAATCGAAGCAATTACTTTTTTTACTGTTAGTACTCAAGAGGAAGAAGGCAAGTTCCAGGTGCCGTTTGGTTTTTGTTTGGTTGGTTGACAATTGAGAAACAGTTAAATTTGTACTCTTACCAATCATATCATGAGAACATGCTTATGTTTCGACACCTATCTGTATGATGTAATGTGTAACGAGAAATATAGCATGTGAACTAGTTAGTTAGAGCAAAAAGGAATAAAGTTTCAAACTATGATTGCGTTTTGGTTTAAGTTGCCATTCTAAATGCCGTAGAGAATATCATGATCATGAGTAATGGTTACGGCTACGTTTGCACCATTTATTTTGATTAGGTATGCATGAGTTTCAATTTCACAAACTTGAAATAAAAGTTTCTGCATTGCCTTAGAATTTGATTTAAAGTTGGCTGGCTTGGCACACAGGTTCAATCCAATCTGATCGAGAAAAGCGCTTTCAAAAACTCAATAATGTTTTCTTTTCCTACTTTCTTTATAATCAAATTATAATTCTCTTGAGTCGTGACTAAAATAAAGCTCCAGAAAGCGTTGAGTCAAATCACATTCACTCCATCAACATAAAAAGATAAAAGTCCGAATTAGGTAAGTAAGTAATCAAGTGTCTTTTCCGCTTTTCTGTGGACCGTGACCGTAAATCGTATCAAATCGAATCCATAATTTAAAAATGAAAATTATTAGTTTAAATTCATGTGATTAATTTTTATTGGGAATTGATTGGTAGAATTGGCAAGCAAACACTAAAACATTGCCACAACCATACAGTAAAATTTGTTGAATTCTCCTACGAAAAGTGTGTGTGCGCAGGAATGTTGATGTCATAAAAGAGCTCAAGAAATGGAACATTGTTTGCAATTAGATTTCTTATACACATGAACGAGAATGAGAGCATTTAACATTTTTATATATTTTCTTGCAGCAGTAGACAACAATTTACTTAACAATTTATTTATTTTATAGAGTAGGTAGGTAGTGGTATCGGTAAATTGTAGTGTTTCTTTCAAATTTAATTTAAATTTACAGAATATGTTATATTTTTTCTTCAGAAGACTGAATAGAGAAAGAGAGAAGGAGACAGACAGAGAGATATGATGATGATAACGATAACATGATCTGATGCAGAAGGACTTACGTGGTGAATACAACGCCCAAAATATGTGGATATATATTTTTCCCTCTTGTTCTTTTTTTATTCCTTCTACGCATCTGGACTGGACTTGGAGAGAGCGAGGAGGATCATGGTGAGTTCCTTTTTGTTGATTTTCCCATCTCTGTTGAAGTCGCATCCTTGGAGTATTGTGTCTTCAAATTCTGCCAAGTCCTGTGCGTCATAGTCCTGCAGGGATAAAAAACGAATGGAAATGGATGTCAGAAGAAGAACAGATGCGAAGGCTTATTTTTCTCTAACATTTTATGCTCAACGAAATCGAAACTGATGTAGGATGATTGTGATTGTAATTGTGAGCCGATTAAATTACAATGGCAATTTCAAAGCAGACAAAAATATATTCATTGAACAAAATTGCTATTGGCCTTGAAAAAATCCTCTGTTTTTGCGTTTGTGCCAAGCCGTTTTGACATAAAAAAGAACGAAAAAGGGTATTTGTACACAGCTGAATACGTCATAAAAAGTGAACAATCTGTTATCTTTGGATTTCTTGGGGAAAGCTATTGTTTTACTAGTTTTGCAACTCGTTTCAATGCAGCGCGGCGAAAGCAGAAAATGAGTCTGATAGAAATTCAGCCGGAATTATTTTGGATGGGTGTCAATGATGGCTTTTGACATTATTTTAGTTTTTTTCATATTCTGGAATTTAGCGAACTAAGGAAGTTCTTGTAATGTTCCAATAATAATCTTTTCCGTCTTTCTTTATCCTTGATAATTTAAATGCGCTGATGTTTTTTTCATCTTTTTTTGGCAAACCCATTTTACGCTATGCCACAGGAAATGAGCTGTGAAAGTGAAGGAAGGCAAAGAGCTCTTTTGTGACTCTCATCTTGCCGTCCTGGCATGGCATAAATTGTAAGATGATACGTTCCAGCTTCAAGGCGAGGTAATACAGCCATCTTGTTTACACTTCAGTTTGGAATTTGCCCTTTCCTGCCCTTCACCTGTGACGACGACAACGACGATGCTTCGCTTTATTCGCTTTCTTAGATAATGAGATCAAATCGGAGAGGATGTCATTTACTTTCTTGAGTGCCTTTCACTTCACAAAACACTCGTGTGCTTTACAATGTATTACGTACTCCATGCAATCACTTCACGACGCATTACATTACACCTCTTATTTTCCTTCTTCAGGAGAAGGGACAGACAGGTAAGTAGGTTGAAATTCAAACTAATGGGAAGCACACTTCGTGAAATTTAAAACTACTCACCATACGGATAAAATTTGAAATCTGAGCTTACCCGTTTGGCGAGCTCCAGCAGGTCCTTCAGGAATCCTCTCAGCTCTTCGTTCTCAATAGTGCCGTTGTTGTCCTAACGGAAAGATACAAAAAGAAAATACAAAAAGTAAAATACAACATGATCTCATTAAAAAGGCAAAAGATGTTTTGTGCAACCCCATATTTGAACTCACCCGATCATATAGGCCAAAGACTCGTTCAATGTCGTCCTTGGTTAACTTCGTGGCTCCCTGTGAAATAAAATCCCATACAAAATTTTACTTGACTTTTCACAAAATCTGACATGACATGAGCACATAAAAACATTAAATGCACACATAAAAGACAAAACTATAACGCAGAAGAAGAAAGAACAAAAGTGCAAACGAGATTGCGACTGATTTGATTTGTTAGAAAAACATCTACGTTATAGAGTAACATAACTCATTCACCATTAATTTTTGATTGATTATAATTATGATTATGATTAGTGTGCTTATCACAAAAAACTTTCTTTTCCCGGGGTTATGGTTAGTAGATTATGAACTTTCGACGATTCTCAATATTTTTGCTTAATCGCAGTCACAATCACAGTTTTAGTAGATTCATGACAGTGGCACATTCCCAATCAAATGTTAACAAGAAAACATCATCACATCACGTAACATTAACATCAAAACACAAGCAAGCGGTTTAAGCAGAAGCTTAAGGGGCTAATTTTCCCCAGCAGAGATTAGGAAGGTTAGGTTTTAGTGCACGTCATTTTCAGTCATAAAGTCATTCATAGCCATGCATACATTTATAGTTACGCTTAAGCAAATATGTTTATTTTGAAGAAAGCAGAGTTGTAAAAAAATAACATGTCATAATAATATCATCATGCAACAAAGGAGAAATTGATTGTCAACTTTACGCTGCCGTCCTTATTACGAGTACTTTTATTATGGCTATCATCCCATCTCCTCAAAGTTTAATGATTGCGTGCGCACGTATCAGTAGTAATTCTAATCCTTCGCAATTGATAGACCCCCTTCCAGTCAAAACAGTCAAGTCAAAGTAATTATATTGTAGTTAACGTAGAGTTTTATAGGGAAACATTTTAATAATAAGAATGGATGTGATTTAGTGCTGATAGGGACTCGAAAGAGAATCTTAATTTGAACTTGCTGACTTTCCAATTTACCATTTTCTTTCTGCATAATAAAACAAAGCTATATGCATTACTTTATTGCATTACTTATTTATGCAAAAAAAGTATATATAGGTATTTTCTATTGGCTTCTTGCCAAAGTCAATCCATTCGAATATAAAATGCTAACAATATTCTCGAGTTTGGAGTAAAAGGAAAAAAACTTTCTTTGAACTTCTTAAAGTAAAATATGCATCGCTTCTGGAAAAAATTGTAAATTGAGATTGAGTTTGGGATTTACTTTGGTTAGTCCCATGCTGTTATGTTCTCAGCATCTGGAACTCGTACTAAAGAAATCTTTTGTCTATCAATGAATGAATGAATGAACTAAATAAAATAAATAACCGTTTTTATGCTTCTTCAAACAGCAACTGACTACAGCTTTTGGCTTCGCTTCCAGCTTCCCAAACTTAAATACAAAAATGGTAAACTTTCCCTATTCGACTTTTCTATACAGGACAGAAGCTTTCTCCTTTCGTGAATATCATTAAAAAAATTCCCCACCAGAGAAACTTTTTTTCTCATGAATAAAGAGTGAAAGTGGGAAATGGGTTGTTTGAACTATAAAAAAGGAAGAAAAAATGCTACGGATCTTTTTCACACACTTCATAAAGAAACTTTTGGCTTGGGATCGATGTTAATTTATTCATTTCAGAAAAAAGGCAAACGAGCTTTAATTATTAATTAGCGTGTGTGATGGTGGATGGTGGTGGGTTTAATTTTCAACCAGGAGAAATTCTTGAGAAAGGTAAGTCCCTATTGTATAACTATCAAATAAAAAAAAATGTGCTAATCGATTCTTTCTGCACGGCACCACTCTCAAGGACTATTCTTGTTACTTCGAATCTTCGATCAATACATCGACATTGGATGCATAATTAACGGCAAGCATGCAGAACTATAGTCATGCAAAAAAATCTTTAGTGCGGTGCATGCCCTCCTAATGATATGTCTCATTACGAAATCAAAAGGGAAAGAAGGAGGACTACTACAACTAAAGATAAGTTTAATGATCGTCTTTCCTTGGTTTTTGTACTTACAGCAAAAATCCCATCCTTTTATTTTGCATCACCGCAGCAACACAGCAAGGCAAAGCATGGCATACACAGAATGTGGAGTGGAGTGGGGGGTGGTGGACACGACATTAGATTTTTTGGTGACATTTAAAAGGTACATTTTTTGCAGGAAAAATGCAGATAGAGTGGACAAGTGTGACAGAGAGAAAACAGTGAAGAAGAAGTAGTAGAAGAAGAAGAGGGGATTGTAAAGAAAAAGAGAGAAACATCAATAGTACAATAAATACATACACATACATAAATATACGTACACACAAATAAGTACAATACAAGAAAAGGACTTTTGCAATTTCCATTCCGTTGGATTGGGTAGATTGGGGAGACTTAAGACATTTCAATAATTGAAATTTTTATGGACAAGGAGAAGTCAGGCACTAGCATACTCATTTTATAGTCATAGTCATATAAATTACGGTAATGTTCTTCCGGTCAACATTTTTAAACGTTATTTACTGCACAAAAACGAAAGGTCATCTTATAGGAGACCTTCACCTAACCGCCTACTCACTCATAGCTACCTATACTGTTGTACTTTGTACACATTATTAGCAGTACCAAAACATTCTTTTACCTGGACCTGGAATAAATTAGAAAAATCGATAAATCAAAGGTAGCGAATGAAGTAGCATTTAAGTATTTGGATGACAACTCAATTTGTTTTCTCTTGATTCGTACATAAATAACTCATTTGCATTCCATGACCACCAACCGACCACGGTCTCCGTCCTACTGCAATTGTCATTTCCATCTTATTGACATTGCCATTCCCCTGAGAAGAGGAGTACACCAATGTTAGGTACGGCGATGAATAAGACGGAAAATGTTTATGCTTTTGGTTTATTACGCTATCATGATAAGTATTTATATGACCGTGACTCATGGCTTGGCATACCAATCTAATCTGGGATGGCAGTAATTGAGAAACCAAGCACGGTCAGTGGAGAAAAAAATGACATGTGAGGAGAAAACAGTATTGCGGAGCAATTTACTTCGGCGAAGAAAAATTGGACAAGAGATCAAGTCCAGATACGACAAAAGTTATTGAGAAGGCAGTAGGTGGTTAAGTTTGGTTCCGTTGTTGGTGGCTAGTGGCAATATGTTATTTGAAGTAAGTGCGTGGTGTAGCGGTGGCGTGCAGGGCGGTAAAAATACATGGGATTAATATATCACTGGAGAAGGAGAAAAATCTCATTTATGCACGCTTATTACATGTGCTATGTATATTGTAAACGCTTGCATTGCGTCACTGTGAAAATCCAATGAGACTAAAATACATTTCATATTGTTCTTGTACACTGGCAGTAGTGCAGTAGGGAAAATAAAGTGAGAGGTCAAGCTTTATTTGAAAATGGAGGAAAGAAAGTGTAGTAAAAGTGGATCAAGGGAAAAACGGGCTCGGTTCATGTTCGAGGGAAAGAAAATTGAAGACGGAAATACTTAAGTACATTCCTATAGACATTCTTGTGAGAGAGATGTGCAAATGATGATAACAATACTCACATTCCCTTTTTGCGTTCGATTTATTGTCGGCAACAGGACTACAACTAAAGTCAAGTGAGCTTTAATACTACGATATGTAATAGAATGCCTGTAGAATATTTTATTTCCTCCTGGATTCGCTATCTTCACATTGCAATAGAGTCGGAGTTTTGCATCAATTTTGCCCATTTCACATGTCACAATGTGTTTGGCTGTACAGCTCTTACTGATACACTATTTCACTGTCAAGTGACGGGATGTCGATAAGAAGGAAAAGATTTGCCTATGAATACTACATTACACCTAGTGCTTATAACAGTGTATCGGATTCCCATTCCCTCGCTGATTGCAATTTGCGATATTGATGATGCTGAACAATATAAAATGGAACAAGCTTAAGTGAAGATGGAATAGGCATTGTTGACATTCAAATTGTCATTGCTATTCCTGCCACCAACATGACTTAATGTTCTTCGACTTACAGAACCTTTGCTGCTCATGTCGAGCGTCATGAAATTCGCAATAATGACAAACCCATAACTCAATATCAGTAATTTGTAGCTTGCGCTATAAGTATGTGCATGCCTTGTCATCATCATTTCAGCTAATGCCGTAAATGTAACCCTTTTAGAGTCAACACTACTAATCCTATGTATTGTACGTCGTAAAACAACCAATATTACGTCGGTAGGTCACTGGGGAAAAAATAGCATGTTGGAAATCCCTTTTTTGGGGGATTAAGTCAATAAAGCGATGTGAGAAATTCCTTAATGACCTTACTATTCTACGCTCGCAAACATCAACATCGTATCAAGTAAGTAGCAATAAGCTCTTTATAAAAATACAAACACCAAAACACGCCAACAGTTTTTTTCCTGTTAACATGTTTACGCCGCAATAGCGACGAAACGAAACGAAACTCACGCCAACAAAATAAGCATGGAGTTTAATGTAAACACTTAATTTATACATGTGTAGCAGCAATATTGGAAAGTGTACAGCTTTAAAAATATTTTATTCTTAAAGTGCTCGAGCTTTTTACAGGCTCGTTCTTTTTTCGACTCGCTTCCACTCTCTTGTGGAGCAGTGCTCGTGATCTTGACTTGAGTCGAAATATTATGAATAAATCTGCTCCAGAGAGAGAGAGAGAGAGTACAAGTAGTACAAAAATAGCTCTGCTTTGGCTTTCTATCCAGGTATATTTTTTTAAGAATGCAAAAAAGGAAGAATGTGGTCTGGTCTGGTGTGTTTCAGTTTAGTTCAGGTTTGTCATGTAAGCTCCGGAGAACTTGAGCAGATTTTTAATGAATTCAAACATGAAAGACTTCTTTGCAGTAACACTTTCAATGACGTAAATAAAGTACATATAAAATAAATTTAGAACTTTAGCTCTTTTGAAGGCCGCCTGATATAAATCAATTTTTCGTATGAAGTCAAGAGAGAAGGAGTTTGGTAGGTACGTATTTTTCCTGAGAATAATTCATGCCGCAAAATTGAAGTGGTTGTTGGAGTAGTCGATGCAATTCATTCATGGAAGAGGCTCTAAGGGGTAAAGTCACGTCGAGAGTCCAGTCACAATGAATGAAATCAGCAGGGAGGCTAAGCGCATAGTAAAGGATAAAAAAACTCACGTGGTGTTATTGCATTCGTATCGTATGGATAAAGTCGTAATATAGTTTTTGCCATACATCAATTACTTACGGTTCTTTCTTTTTTTTTCTTTGCGCTGTGTCATGTCATCATCAACATCAACACATCGAAGAGGACGTCGTATCGTAAAAAGTACTTTGCTTGGTCAATGAATAAAGAATGAGGACCTGAATTGGGTTCGTGAAGGGAAAAGGGAGACAATAAAAAACAAAAAAAGAAAACGAGGGATGATGTGCTCTTATCGCATCGCGGTAGTGGTGGTGGTGGTGAATGGTGACTCAATTCATTCCAATGATTGGTGATCACTTTTCTCTCTCTCGAGGAGAAAATCATTCAAAATATTCTTTTCTTTTGCGACAGATTGGACACATGAGCAATTTCCAATATGACACACATCACATCACATCATAGAAAAAAGTTTTTTTCTTTTTTGCACAAAAATATAAAAGAGAGAAAACACAACATGACACGAATTATAACATTCAAAAGAAGAAAAGAGCGAGAGAGAGAGATATATACAGAAAAAGAGAAAGGTGGATTGAAGTAGAAAAAGAGAGAAGAAGTATAATGTAGTGTAGTAGTAGTAGTACAGTAGCAAAAAGTGAAAATTATGTAGGACGACAATGACAACGACACGCACGAACGAGCGAACGAACGGGCCAACACAGGAAGGAGAAGTTAAGAAAATGTTCTGTCTATACCTCGCTTACCTTGAAGACTTGGCGACAGAGGAAGTTCTCTTTCACAGGTAGGAGTCTGAAACATACAATATCAAATTATTGGAGTGAGGAGATGAAAAGAAAAAGAGAGAGGCCATAAGTCAATTTCCAAGATCACACAAGAGAATCTATTATTGCATTACGGTTTGGGCGATCTTTTTCTCGCGACTTTAATTGATTAAGTAAAAGCAAAATGGACAGAATTAAGCTTACTTGGACATCTCAGAGAGCTGCAATTTCCCGTCCTTGTTTGCATCGAAGACCTGCAACTATTAATGAAAAGAGAAATCCTCTCAATGAATTGTCCATGTACAAGAGTTACAAAAAAGGACAGAGGTATGTACACGTCTTCTGTTTTCTTGGGGCACTTACCATTGTATCAGTGTACTCAATGAGCTTATCTTCAGAGACATCCTGGATCTTCTTTGCTTCTCGAAGGAGATCCCTCAGGAAGTTCTGGAATGAAGCACATGGAAAACATTTTTAAGGAAAGATGTGCCATTTTCTTTGAGTGTATAGCATGGCATGGTAATGCCTTTGCCGTTACTCTAACGCAGTTTGACATCGCTCTGCCACAACCACTTCCACTGATGAAAATAACCGAGCCCCCGCAGCAGCACAAAAATGTCTATGGAACTTAACTTGAAAATTGTGCCCTGGATCTGGATCGTGGATAAGGAGAGTTCTACAAAAAAACTTCACAGCCACTGCTTCTGATTACGGTACTATTGTCAGGAAAAATTTTAATGAGTGCCTAGGCCAAGTCATCACATTATTATCATTTTTTCTCCTAATGTGGCTCTATAAAACTTCTAACGTAGCATGGTTTGCTTTTACAATGCCATATTCATTCTGAGAAGAAACGTGTAACGTAAATGTAACATCCGGAAAAGTGGGGAAACGTCGGTTTATTTACATTGTTATTGCTAGAAAATGGCGATGGCTCAGAGATAAAATGTTTCATCCTTTATTGTGGCCTTTTCATAGTTTTCATTCTATTCCAAGCTATTTTTTGGGAGAAGGTGACGGTGCGGCGTTGAATATGAGTGTGAGAACAACGAACATTAGAAAAAAACATGAACGAATGGTAACATATATTTCAAGTCTACGTTTTGTTCACGGAGAACAAGTAAATGAGGGTCCTCGATAAAGTTTCTTTGTACACTTGTCTTGTCTTGCAATCGCTGTAGTTTGATTCCGGATGTAAACCTTCATTCTATGGCCGAGGGGTTTTAACTTTCCTGCTAGTAGGTAGAAGAAGTCTTTTATACAAAAGTATGAAGAATTGAATAAACTATCGAATTTCCCCGTTCATCTCGCAGTTTGATTTTTTAAGTCGAGAATTTTTTTTGTGCAAAAAAACGCGAAATAACTTCAAGGTCAAAACAGTCAAAAGTAAATCTAACTTTAGAATTAAAACATTAATTCTTGAATTTGGAAATGAACGGTCGCGGCATGGTTTTGATTTAGTCGAGGATTTTACTTCTGCATAGAGATATTATGTGACTAAATTTTGGTATAATGAAATACGGTTTTGATACTAAAACGCAAACTAAAAACCACAAGTTTGTAAGTAAACCCATGTACGTATTTATCCCACTTTCTCAACAAGTATTAATGTTTTGACCTCGATCTGTAGTAGAAGAAAATTACTTTCTGTAAAAAAAGAAGAAAATGAACTGGAACTGAAAAACTTTCCCTAGTAGAAGAATGCGTAATCTCCATTTTCTTCTGCCTTTATCGTTCTGTATCTTAATGCCCCGTGAAGAGAAGTAAATGAAATTGCGAATTTCGATTGCAAAGTGGGTGTGGTGTGGTTATGGCAAGAGGAATCCTAAAAACCTATTAGTTCCTTACAGTTACTATCACCATCTCATCAACGAAGTGTGCGATTTACTCCGTTATCTTCTGTCTTACCTTCAATTCATCAGCCTCAATGTATCCACTCCCGTCCGTATCGTATTCCCGCCAGATCTAAAAACAAGATCAGAAAAATTCAATTTTGAGAGGTATTGTCATCATGATATGATTCTTATGACGTGAAAATGCAATGGTAATAGCAAATCTATTTTTACCTTCATAAACTCAACGCTGGAATCCAATGGGTTATCAAATCGGAAGAGAAGGAGGAAGTTTTCCTCCATCGGTAGCAGCTGAGCAAGCTGGGAACAGAATAAAAAATTCAGGATTTTTTATATCTTATCCACACGTCATGATATTTTCAGCAAGCAATAGCGATATTGATAGCATCAAGATAGCATAAATTGGTAAAAAAACTTTGGACTATAACGAGGAACTCAATTTTGTGTGATTGTCCCACACTACCAGTGTCTTGTTTTGTGTGTTGTGCATTGTAAGTCCTGCTTACTATTACGCAGATAAATTGCTGTGTAAATAATTTATACAAGTATCAATGATGTATTCAACACACAAAGACAAATTGATCGACCGTCTGCCACAGATATTCCATAAGTCATTTTTTAAAAAATATTTTTCTTTGAAAAGCAATTCTGGTGCATAAACCGGATATAGACAAAAACTCTAAAACCAAATCAAATATTTCTTAGGTGTTTAGTTCCTTCCACACATTTTAATCCATTTTTCCAATTCAGTTAAGCTTTACATTTCTCCAGAACATGCGTAATCCCCCTGTTACCTATCAGTTCCAATCAACCTTGCTTCATAAAGCATGTAATTGCTAAGTAGTATTTGTTGAAAAGCGAAACTTTCTCCAGCCAAACGTGAACCAGTGGAATTGGGTCTTACTTTACTTTGGTTGTCTGTTTACGAAAACTTCAGTAGAATTACGCCTTTGTTCTCTCTCCCACTCTTACTCACTCAACAAACACGATTTACTGTCCAAAAAGTCCCACAACGAAAAGAAACCAAATATAGCAAATAAAGAGCTTAACAGTAATGGCGATATACCGTATTGGGCTTTGGAACACGCCATCTCCCTCCTTCCTACCCAATATTTACTTTTTTCCTTTTCGCGGAGGAGAGGATTAGAAAGGGGCTTAAAAGCGGTATTACGTTCTGACACAGTTTGAAAAAGACGACCAGGCCAGGTGAAAACTTATTATATCGTTCTTTGGAATAGTTATCTATTTTCCTCATAAAACTAGTAAAACAGAGACAGTGGCAGTGTTCCGTAATTTACACCCGAGATAATAGCTAGCCATGACTATGACACAATTTTGTATTTCGATATGACTCCATAGGAAATTCATGCATGATTTACAGCTCCATTCCAAGGGAAACAGGGAAGAACAAAGTAAAGGTGGAATGGGAACAATATAATTTCCCTTCCTTTCCTATTTCCTCATCGATTATCTGTATCTCTATTCATTTGTGGGAAAGTTTCTCGCGTAGGCACAAACATTCGCGCACGAATTTATTTGGCGGCTGGCGGACATATTTATTTATATCCACAGAATTAGAGCTGCCGAACCGAGTCAAGTAAACATGGACTATGCTAAAAACCAAAACCTATTCATAGAAATTCGTGATGATTTTCTACCCCAGATAGATAGACAATGACAATAATGTATTGTGCTTAAACAAAGGGATTGTAAACACCCAGCAGTCATAGTCATGTCATGTCAAGCCACTGTAGCCGTTTCCCCGTATTATCATCCATGTCATCTACTCAACTCACTCAGTTCCTGGGATGATGGGAAGAGAGCTTTTCTAGTAATGTTCTTTGTATGGCATCGCATCCGCAATTTGTTTGCTTTTCCTCTTTCTTCCTCCTCGAATATCTTCATTTTCTCCAATCCACTCCAATACAAGACAGACAGAGTTTGCAAGAATTGGAACTGGATTGAATGAGATGAGTTGATGGAAAGTGATGATAAATATAATAATTGTTCAGCACTTCATCTTCATCCCACTGAAGATTTGCCCAGAAAAACAAGGACCACGATTAGAATACCTGGAGCTAAAAGCGTTGTTCTTTTGATGATGAATGTGATCATTTGGGAAGAACACGGTTTTGTTTTTCCTTAGGCATTCTTCTTTGATCTTAAAACAATCAAGATTGAATGAGCACGGAGAAAAGCATTTCATGGACTTCATAAATTTACCAGCAATTTTTAAGAGCTCAGCTCATGTAAATGTATGTACATGAAAGTGATATGACATGTTATGCTATGATCCAAGGACTAATTAAATGTGAAACATCTTCACTCTTCCAACTCTTGCATTTCATTTATGATTTGTGTTTTGGAAAACAAAAGCTTGCAAATCCTACTCCATCCAGACAATCCAGAGCCAACCCATCATCAAAATTAGATTGTATTAAGTCACAAAAGATGAGATGGGCGAAACGAAACAAGAGAAAATTGGCGAGAGTACTAACGTAGCGTATCCTATTTTCTATCCTGAGGAACATGACTACGACTATGATGTATGTAAACTATATTATTTTGATATATGATCCCAACAGATCAACTCAAAACCAACTAAACGAACTTGTTTGTTAGGATAAAAGGGAGGAGATGTAAGTGGAGAGAAAATAACTGTCTTGGGATATGAATATGGCTATGGCTGCTCGAAACAAAAAAAACCATGGAGCTCTAGCTCATCTTAGGCCAGGTAGAGGATGATGTGCCTATTATTCATTATTATGATTATGACTATGACTATTACTTTAAATGAGCTTCTTTCCCTCAACCCAGGCAAGCTATTTTTTTCTCGTGTATGGAGTAAAAGACGTGGGAGAAAGAATTATTTTGAGTAGATGGAAATGAGATGATAAACAGCAAATAAGTAGGTGATGGTGATGCTACACGCTTGCGTTTTTAGGGAAAAGTACACGGGATATATATTTCTATATTTCCCTTAGGATTTTCAATAATTGCTCATCATCATGTTTGTTGTAAGAAAAATTACTCAGCATAATTAATTTGAAAGTTGTCTGGTTCTCTCTTTAGTTTGATGGAAAGATTCTTCTCTTTTGTTGCCTGGAGACTAGGAGATAATTGAAAATAATAAATTAAAACTTTTTCCTTGCCTTCCCCAAAGGAAAACTTTCTGGACCTTTCATAAAATAAGGGACTCTCATTTAATTAGCGATCAATCATATTTATAACGAATACTCAATTTTTTTCTTGGAAAGACAAGGAGTCACAGTGTTCAAAGTCTGGTCTTATCCACAGACTGGATTAGTAGGTACTGTTCCAGTTTCCCTGTTTGCAACTTTTTCTTTAGAAAAAAGACAAATTTGAAAAAAAGCGACTACATAAACAAACAAAGTAATGCTTGGAAAATGACATGAATGTGTGTGTGTGTTTTGTGAAAAATGTCGCAGTTGTGACTGGTGAATGTGGAATTGAAAAGTGGAAAAACTTTTTTGAAGTTTAAATCAACATCGTTGAATGAATGTTCCTTGCTTGTCAATGACGATGGCATGACGGCAATGGTAATAGCCTGGCAGCGAGCAAAAGACCAAGACGAGACGAAGGAAATACGGTCCTACTAAAAAATAGTTCTTTACCGTCACATCAACATCAACGAAAAAGTCTTTTGAAAGTTGAAACTTGATTCTTGCTTTTCAGTTGGAAAGAGGAAAGAAAATCATAGAATCACGAGTGAAATTATATGTCAATGTCATTCAAAGCAGTAGTGTACGACACGGGAAGTGTGTTCAAGTACATATTTAACTGTCAAAAAGGAAACACTTCAAAAGAAAAAATGGCGTAAACAAGGCAGAAAAAATATGCCAATATAAAATACCATGTAAATATTTATGTCAGGTCAATAAATAAAAAAAAGGGGAATGGGATGGGATGTAGATTTCTATACACCCCTCCTACTTGTGTAGCAGAAAGGTGTAGCTCCACAACAGTATTTACGAAAATCATTTCTAACCATCTTGACCTACTTTACCTTATTGAAAATGAATATTTCTTACGGAAAAATTTATCTCTCTGATGTATCGGAAACTTCAAGGTTTTTTCGTAAAGCAAAAATCTAATTTCAGAGGAGACACACAAGTTGAAATTAGCCATGTATGTATGTCATGTCATGTCGTCTCCATTCGTCCTCTTCTTTCTCTGATGGAATGAAAGAAAGTCAAAAGGAAAGCAGCTTTCCCCAGGGATATGAAATAAGAAAGGAATCGATACGATGAGAAGAGACAAGTAAAGCAATGGAAGGCAGTCAGACAGGATTTTCGTGTTCGAAATAAAATTAAAGATGATTTCCCCGCGATAGAGATATATCCTGGAAGAGTGTGTCACGTCATACCAAAATAATATGGACTCATGTAAAAGATTTTATGTGAAATTAATAAAGTTGAGGAAGAGAGAGAGTAGTGGTAGTGGGGAGCAGGGAGTAAAGACGGATTCGTAATTCGTAATCACTTGCCCAAATTAATTTAAGTGTTTTCATCTAAGCCTTGAGTAGGAAAATGTGGTTTTGTTACGTGAAACTATTCCCGAGGATTTTTGGTCAGGAACTACACACAAAAGTACAGAGTTTCTCTGTTCCCTCAAATTTTAGCAACAGCAAATGAATGGTGTGAAGCGAGACAGCAGATTGGAATGCGGTTTGTATTTTAGCTTACCTCTCGAATGTCGATTTTCCCGTCGCGATTATCATCGTAAGCCTCCATGAAACATTGTTTGAGCTCAGCAAGCATTGCATCAGAGACGGGCTGGAATAGAAATTAGAACGAAACCCATATTTTTAATTAGTGCGGGGGCGAGAAAACATACAGAAAAAACACAAAGAGACAGATACGTCATTTCATATTATTACTTCAGTCCTTTAAAACTTTTCTACTTATTCCTTCCGATTTGTGATTGTGATTGCATTCTCAACAGAAAACTTGTTTGGGCAAGGGGACAGTCTACTGTCACGTCATGTCATCCTCGATAGACTAATAGCTTGTAAGGACAATATTGTTACTTTCCTTCTAGCATTGCGTGGGGAACGGAGAAAACAAAGTGTGGCGACACAAATGCATTATTGGCTTGGTGGCGCATGCAAACGACGTATTACATTTGTGGTGCGTCCAATTTCCTTCAAGTGCCATGGCTACTTTCTCTTTTTACACTTTTCACATAATGCGCGAAAAATGCTCAAGACGCCACTTTAAAGAGGGGACGATGTCATTACGGCCTTTGTCTTTACCGTCCTTTACCTAGTTAATATCGTTTGGGGAATTTTTGCCGTTCATAAAAACCAAGAGGAAATTGCCCAAAATTGCATTTCGGCATCTAAAGAAGAACGGATATGTCCTCCATTTTTTTTTGTGAAACTCTATTCCTTCCCTAATGTCACATGTCTTCTGCGTGGACTGCAATGCCTAGTCTTACTGAGGAAAACAACATTCAAATTATTGTTTTTTGGGTTACCTCCACATCCGTTTGGTTTACACTGGAGACAAATTCCTTGAGAAAGCCATCCAATTCTGTGCCTTCGATGTAGCCATTACCTGCGAAAGAAAACATGATAATTTAGCTTAATGAAAGTCTAAAATGTCAACTTGTAGATGAATTATTCAAAATGATTGTGATTATGGACGAGCTGCTCATGAACACAAATCGTGTTCCATTTTCCATTTAGAAATTAGTTAGAATAAAGTTTTTTTTTCTCTTTTGTACTAGTTAACTTTTTAGTTTGTCGTCATTACCGTAGTTGTTCAAATGAGAACACGCACAGCTCTATTTCACCAATAAACTGTCCTACGTCCTACTTTATCTAAAATTTACTTATCTAGGAAAAATTTCATCCAAGTGATGTATTTGGGAACTCAAAGTTTCTTAAATTGACATATCTTTAAGATAAAAGGACTCCTGAATACCCTCCATCTGAAATGAATTTCTTATTTAAAACGATCTTCAAACCTAATTTTTTTTAAAATCAAAGTTGCTGTTTTTACTTGCATTTGATTTTCATAATTCGCAAAATTCATTAGAAACCGCGCTCTAGTTTTAAAAGGATACGGTATTTTGAAGATAAAAAGAAAGTGATACTAAAACTTTCTATTTACTACTCCTCAAACAAATTGACTGCAAACGGACGGGCCACCCCTCCGACAACCGCATACATAATTTCAACTTTTACATTTACAGGGGAATTGAAAGTTTTTTTTTATATTAACGAGCATGCATGAACATTGTATTACTTTTGCAAACAATGGAAAATTACATACAAGCTCATGATAAATTACTACCTAGCACTTTGTATTGTATTTTACATGCCAGGTTTTTATTGAATTGTATGTCCTTTTCCAAAGCTTACCGTCTTTATCATAATGACTCCACACTTCCATAAATTGATTTGCCGTCAACTTCTTCAACTCCCGGCTTTGAGGATCACGGAATTGGCGCATGAAATTCTGGCATTTTTCGACATTAATTTTACTACCCACATTACCGGACGACGTGCTGGGCTTCATTGTTGCAGCGGCCATCTCCTATGAAAAAAGAAATCAATTGAAGTGCAATCATAATGAATTCATGGCGGCATGAGACATTTTAATATTTCCCATTTCTTCTATCCAGGCAGCAAGGAAAATTAAAAGCTTTATTACTACAGCATTATTATCTACAATTTGTAAAGCGCGAAATTACGTCTACTTAACAAAAAGGGAGACTTGATAAAAAATCCTAAACTAGGCTAAGTAGAATGAAAATATTTGAGATTACATTTCAATTTACATGACGTAAATATGCACAACATTCACATTCCTAATCCGAAGGCATTTTCTCTAAATCACCTATACACCATTTTTCTATTGTGATTGTGAGACTGTATGTACGGAAGTCAGTCAACCGCTCTACTACTCTGCGAAAATGTTAAATAGCTTTAATGTAACTCTTTTGTAAGTGAAAGCTAGAATTATCATAATTAAAGGTTTTCCTTCCATTGTATTGTACCTATTCTATTCTATTATCCCCAATCACGTCACATGCGAATGTGAATACAAAAACTAGAATACAATAGTAGCAATTCAAATGTACAATTCAGCATTTCATCAGCCAAACCTTATTGTGGTTTGTTTCTATTTTACTTCTTTAAAAAAAACTTGTGAATTTCATGACTTCGCTTCGCTTACCCCTTCCAATTCAAAGTCTGTATAATTTATTATGCTGAACTCGACTGATTTGAAAATTACGGTCTGTTGCCTCGACTTGAATGAGTATAGTGAGATACACAAAATATATGTATCTGCATTGCAGAAAAAGATGACATTTTTTTTATCAAGGTACCCCAAAATAACATAGGATGACAAAGAAAGCCTGTGAAAAAGGACAGAAGAGAGAAAAATAACTTTTGAAAACAAAAGTTGAGCAGAGCAAAAAGCTTGGAAATTTTGTTCTTTGCGTAGTGTCTTGGGACGGGAGAGGTTTGTATTTTATACTAACTTGCACATCACCCCAAACTTTTTCAAGCTCCTTGACGGGCCGTAGATCCTTGAGAAACTGCTGCGCTTTCGTGAACATGATTACTTTCTTTCCTTATGTAACGGTACTTCTGGTGCTTCTTATATTTCCAATTGCAAATTCCAATAAAAAATGAAGAAGTTTATGTACGTTAACAGTTGTTGGTCTAGGCTTTCGATTAAGTACTTTTTTTCTTTCTTAAGAGTTGCGTTGTCGTAAGGCACCCTGACTTGACTTGACTTTGAGAAAATGGTGCTCCCACAGACGAACAAGAAGTCCTTACAAAAACGATTATAGTTTCAGTTTAAGTCCGTAGAAAAATCGTTACGAATTTTAGATAAAGTAGTATTACAAACTGGGTGTATTCTTTCTGGATGGTTACTGGTAAAATATTTTTATTTTTTTGGTCGCATTCAATTCAATTCGTTGGAAAAAGAAATCTTTCTTTACATTTCGATTCAAGGTAAATGAAAGTACATTTATTCCATTCCTATTTTTCACATTTGAATCGATCAGATTCGGATCACAAAGGCATAACAAAAAATATACCAAAATCGCACTACTACTTTGCAATTCGATAGTGCTCCATCAAAGAAATGTCTTCACTTTTTTGTTTGTGCCAACCAAGAACCAAGCACTCGACTCAATCTCGATTCATTTTTATTTCCAAGAAGAAGAAGAAAACCACGCACTCTGAAAAACTTATTTTCTCCACTAGTTCATCACTACTTTCACTAAAGCTAAGCAAAAACAGCAACAACAAACACTACTTACAAAAGAAATAGGTATTTTTGCGACTTCTTTTTTTTTACAAAACAAATACTTTATTTATGTGCAGACTGTGGTTCAAAAAATGAAATATGTGGGGGAAAAAGTTATTTATTTTCTGAAAGAAAAATTCCTTCAATGAAACGTTTTTTCTTTTGTTCAGTCCAGTTTACAACACGTCTATAGTCATTGTACAAGTAAGTAATTGAGCAATGGGGAAAGGTCCATAAGAATGAATGATCTGTTCGAGTTTGAAAGTTCAGGTGTTGTTTGTTCTTCTGTCACAACCAAAAAAAGAGAAAAATTTCTGCGACTGCCTGCCGATAAATTATTATTTATTTTTTTGAAAGATGATGATAAGGATGCGATGTGTCTTTACTTTCCCTCACGACCACAAACTACAACCAATAAGCTACAGTGTCATTTCCCAACTGCAAACTACTTTTTTCATAAGAGTTTAGTTGGATGGAACAAGATAAAAAAGTAGAGAATGTAGTTTTTTTACACTTTGCAAACTCAACTGAACAACTAGAGCTTATAACACACGAAAAAAGGAAATTTTCCTGCGGCACGAATCAAGTGGAGTAATGTCCCAAAAATATAGGGAAGGGTATGCAATGGTACTTTCCTTCGTGTTAAAAAGTACTGGAATGTTGTATGGTGTGGTTGGTGTTCAGCAGCTCTCACTTTGAACAAAAAAATGGGACTATTTTTCCTTTTTTATATGGGCTAAGCATTCATACTAGACTTAATATGCAGTAACTACTCTGGAAATGGATTATGTGGATGCAAAAAGAAAAGGTGGTGAAAGTTACTTTTTTTTCTTTCTTTCTCTCTCTTTTCTCCCGTTTCAGTTTGCTTGTCAATTTCCTTTCCTTAGGAGTTTTTAAGTGGAAGGGAAGAAGAAAAGGCTTTTTACTGTTGAAAATATTTTACTACAATAAAATTCTCGAGCCTTTTTTTATTCCTGGATGCTTGCCACTGCCAATGCCATGCCATGCCACGTCTAAGTATTGTGGAGTGGAAAGATGGGTGGCTGATATGAAAATGAAATGAAATATAAAAAAAACTACAACTTTTTTTCAAGTTACGATACACGAGATGTGAGGAAAGCAGTTTGACTTTACTTCACTTTCCTTTGTTGAATAAATTCTTCCCCAGGACGAGAGAATGGGGTCATACAGACCGACCAAAAAAGAAGAAAAACTTGTTATGCATGGGGAAAGCATCTCAATCAAGTCAGGACCGAGCAAGCAAAGTCGAAAAAAAGAGTGCAATTTTCTTTTGAAGAAAGGGTACTGCGTTGTTAGTTCTTCATGGAATATAAAAGAAATTGTAGAAGCCCTGCTCCCCCCACTTAGGACGTTATTATGGAGATGATGATAATGATGAGCATGTGTTCTGCAGTCAGTCACAGGACAAGACAGGAACATGAGCGTTCTGAAAAGTGCCCCACATGGTGTACCCCCTCACCTACTTAGGTACCATAACGTACTATAGTGCAGTCCAATGAAGTAAGAACAAAGTCCATTGATTTTGGACCACGTCCAGGCCAAAGGGAGAATCGAGGTCTGAAATGCAATATTTTTTTTTGCAATGTGTATCCATCCCATCCCATTTTTCTACTGGAAGAAGTATGTAGTATTTTACACTCTTTGTGCATGCAAGAATATCATAATGATATCTGGTTTGGTTTTAAAAAAGTGGAAAAAAATTCATGGGCTGAGGCTTTAAGCTAACCGAACCCATTTATATAAGTATATATGCCACTGTCTATATATAATTTTCACGCGATGCGATGGAATGCAGGACCAGACTTGTAGTAACAGAAGTGTGGAAGGGAGTTACTTACTTAACTAATGTAATGCAATGTAATGTAAAAAGTATTAAAAAGTTTTCCTCTTTGTTTCTTTTACTCTCGTCTGCTGTAATATTGTAAACATTAGATGAAACTGTGGCACCATCGTAATAAGACCACACGAGCAAAACCAAAAAATCCTATTGTTTTTTCTAGCTACTCTTGTATGAAGATATGGCATCGCATGGTAAGAGCACAATATTATGCCGTTTTTCCACTGTTTAATGCTTCGCTTGGGCTGTGGGTGCGGTGCAACGAAAAAAGAGAAAGGACTTTCACGTCAAGTCACAGTCACGTCACATCACACTTTTTTTAAACAACTTTTTTTCCTCACTTTTTACTTGAATGAACGAATGTAGGAGGTAGAAAAACTATGTATTTGAAGGGATATGCAATATGTAGTTTAGGCTGGATGGAGACCTACAAAGATGCTATGTCATGGTATTAGTGTAACAACGATGAATGGATAGATGATCCTCAAGTGACAGTGACAAAGACAAAGAAGATGATATGATGATTTTGGTCTGGCTTCGGGCTAAAGGGAATAATTTCTAATCCCGTGGAATAACAGTGCGTGCTTATGTAATGCTCATTATTATCTTACCATCAAGAGGAAAAGGCAAGGGGAAAAAATGCAATAAATGCCTAAATATCCAGTTTTCCAGGTTTAGAAAATCGCCTGAAACTATTCCTGTGAATAAAAGTAAATTGCGAGTGAAGAACGTGAGCAAGGCCAACCATGAGACAGGTTATGACTCCCATTTTTATTTACCACAGCGTAAGCTCTTCTTTTCCATTAACATTCCATGGGAGGAACAAAACTGTGATATGATATGATATGGTTTCCTATGTATATTCACGGCGATGAGAACGTTTTCTTTGATAGCTTTCCCCAGCTCACGTTTAGATTACGACGTAAATAAAATATAATCTGGAAATGGCCTGTTCCTCATTATTAATCCAGTCCAGTCCACTCCACTCACTTTGGTAGAGTGTAGAGCTCGAGAGCAAAAGAACGTAAAAAATGGAGTGGAAAGAATCGAGTGGTCTCTATGTATTCTTGCAATTTTTTTCTCACTTGCAATGCAATAATAATCTTGTGTATCGTGAACTTGTACGGCAAGGAATTTCACACACTTGATAAGTTATAGCAGTGACCAGTGACCATGCAATGCAATTTTTTTCTCCTAAAAACGGGAATTAGGATTAGTGAAGCCAGACCTGAAATGAAATGAAGCGGAAGGGGTAATATTACCACATGCACCAACTACGTATACCAACCTACCACCTCCCAAGCCTAAACAAAGCAAAATAAACGGAGGTGGTCTAGTCTTTTGTGGTGCACTGAATTATGCATCTCTCTTGGCCTGGAGAAACGACTAGTGCCCTAGATGCTCATAATATTCTCGTAAACATGAACTACTACTACTCAAGGACTGACGAGAAGGGTAAATGGATTGTACAATATTGTGTAAACAAAACTTGGCAGTGTAAAACTTTATTCTTTCTTTTCACTACTCTACAAAATAAACAAAAATGATTGCTACGAATGAAGATGGAATCAGACCAGGAAATGAGAAAGACCACATCATTATTACAGAGAAATGTAATCCTCCCAAAAAAATATCTCTACCGGAATAAAGTGGACTTGAAAAATATTTTTTAATATAAATTAATGACTGTGAAAAATGAATGGGGAAACATGAGATGAGATCGAGTCATTTACATTTGATAGGTCGTTTTCACAAAGCGAAAGAAAAAAAGAGCAGGTTTGCTTTGTGCTTGAAAGGAGGGAGAAAAGTCCAAGTCACTTTCAAGTGATGCTCCTATGCCCCACTCCAATACAATCTAGTCAAGGACTAGAAATTACCCCGTAGTTTCGCATTCATGATGATGGTGATTGCTTTTGTCCCGTCACTTCGTTCTAAATGCAATGCATTTTCGGACACCTTTTGTGACTCTAACTATGACTGTGAGCCATGGCATGGCCTTCAGATAATTACTTTTTTTTTATTCGTTCCTATTATTAGTTTTGGTGGTGAAAGCTACTTAAATGGTGAGAGGTACTAGTGGTCGCGGTTTAGTGAAACAAGAACAACACAACAACTACTACAACAACTTACTGCTAATTTCTTTCCAGGGAAAGTACTGGAAAACACGCAACAACTGTAAAACTACCAAATAAATTCGGACAAAAAAAATAGTAAAAGTAAGCAAAGCATTTTTAAGCAGTGTGAGAGTGAGTGATGTTCCTACATGATCATGATACTGGTTGCTTCTTTTTTTTTGTTTACATTTTTTTACCTGTCTAACCTCAAACATGGACGTAAGTTGCCTTGAGCATATTCCTTTTCCAAAAAAATGATAATCGCATTTTGAAGCCTTTTTACTACGTCATGTCATGTAAGTATCATGATCGTGCTCGCGATTTATTTTTGGAAAGAGCTTTTTTTGTGTGTTTGTGTGCTTTGCTTTGCAGCAAATTATAAAATATACTTTTTGTCTGCCTCTATTTTACAAGTATTTATTATCGTACCAGCAGCAAAAAGACAAGAACAAGACTACAAACAAGAGAAGAAGAAGAACAAAAAACTAGATAGACCTACAACAATTTTTTTTTTCTGCAGCAGACAAACATTTTTTTTTTGTTTGGCTTACCTTCAACTTTTCCTTTGTGAGTGTGACAGTGAGAGAGAGAGAGAGAGAGCTAAAATTGGGAGAAATTCCTCGGAAGCTGTGGAGTTGCTTCTTTGCACCAAAAAATAAAAAAATAGTTTCACGTATAAATTCTCGTTTGTAAAGCACAGTATTAAGAAGAATATATATCCTGATTTCTTTTTTGTTATATGAGCATGAAGTGGGATTGATTGTTAGTACTTTAGTAGTAGTTTGGCCGCGCAATATTGTAATAGAAATGTCCAGTTAGTTTAAGATTTTTCTTTTGCCATTCGTGGAAAGAAAGCAAGAAAAAAAGAAAACGAAACGGAAGTGGGATAAAAAGATTCCATATAGCAGGTAATTTCGTGAACGATAAAGATGATGATCAAGATGAAGATGAGAGAATTGTGTAATATGCGGGCTATGATATCTTTTCCCTGTTCCTGTTCCTTCGTCCTATTTTACTGACTGGTAAATTAAAGGGGCTTACTCTTTTTATTCCAAGACAAGTTGACGAAGAAGCAATTATGGAGTTGACGTGTAGGTAGATGATTTTCTTGTTGATAATGAATGCAAAGTTTAGGTTAAAGATCGGAATTGGAGCTGTGAATTGCTCTTTCCTCTACAATTTTGTTTGTTCTTGTTCTTGATGATGATGATGGTAATGAATGGAAGGGAAGAGAGAAAGGCGGAGGAGAAAGCTCTATTCCCTAACAAGTTTAGAGTAACAAACTAGCGAGTAAAGAGAGAGAAAGAGAGTAAGAGGGTAATAAATGAGCAAAAAAATTTGTTTTGCAGGAGTTGGAGAGAGATGATCTTGGCGTGCTCAAAGAGAAAGGACAACTGAGAGTACACAAGTGAAAAGCTGTGCTCTATAAAGCAGAGCAAAAAATACGAAAGGAGGAACTAAACCATGCAGTCTACAAACGATATAGTGATCTGATCAACTCAACTCTTCTTCTTTCTCCAAACCAGAACCAGCGAACTGAGCTTTGCATTGTCACATAAAAAAGGAAGAAAAGTGAAGTGAAATAGGTTTCGTTTGTGGGCCTGTGTGTGCTCTTGCTTCCTAACTTCTATTGCCATTCCCATTTATTCCCTTGCCTAATGGAATGAGCGACCACCTGCATCCCAATAGAAATTTTAGGGACATGGAAAAGTTTCTTGGGTTTGGTTTGATGGAACTATGGCCTGGTCTGGTCTGGCTTGGCTTGGATTACATTATAAATGTATTAAGTACGATAGGTTACTTACGTGTACATTTCCTCCATTTTAAGCTCTATATAGAATAAATACCATACATAACATAACATTTGAGTGAGGGGAATCATCAAAGTCATTATTATCGCATGAAAGTGGAAAATCCGGAAAAGCGCATTACACTCCTTCTCGTCATTAGAAGAGCTAAGGAGAATAAGTACGGCCAAACCAACCCAAGCCACATTTAATTTCTTTCCCCTGCTTTCTTTGTGTAGTTTTGGGGTCTGGTGCGACTCAACTCGCGAAAAAAAACTTTCCTTTTGCCAGAGCATGTTGTAATGTACATGTCCATGAGCTCGCAATCAGAATCAGCTCATCTTATTATTTTTGGGTTGTTTACCACGCCATACGAAAATGCGTTTTACTTGTTTTCTACAAAAAAACATTAAGAAACATAAGTATAGTTTAATACACACATCCAACACCAGCGAAACAAAACACAACTTTTACTTTTTTTCTGTGGTTGGCCTGCTTGAGTTCGAAGTGATCGTATCACATCAGCAGACCAGGCCAGGTAAATACTTACGGCATGACGAACGTAAAGCCAGGGCAGTAAGGAATAAAAAGAAGAAAGCATGAAGGTCGAATATTTAAGCCTACTTCTTTCTTAAGCCAGGCGGTATATGCTTTTTATCCTGGAGGAAATTCTTGGTGTTCTTATGGTATGCGCGAGTAGCGCCGCCAGACCAAAAGGAAAAAACGAAGAAAATGATACTGCCATGGTATGGCATGGTTTTTTTGGGCGATGTCTTCAGTCTTCAGCTCCTTTAGAAAAATGCCGTAAGTGAAGATTTTTTCTCCCGTTGCTTGCTATTATAAGGATGGCATGGCAGACACAGACAGAGCGTCTCGAGCTCGAGTCATATCGATGGCTTTACCGAATGAAAAGGAGAACAATGAAGAAAAATATATATATATTCCATTGATGGTGCAGATGAACAACAGAAAAGCAGTGTTATATTCAGGGAAGAGGAATCACAAAAAAATATTATATTTGTTGAAACAAGTGTGCAATATGGAAAAGAATAAAAAGCGAACGACGAACGAACGTGCATGATGTTCCATGATGTTCGTTTATGATAAGATGAGATGAGATGCTTGTCATGTACTTTGTAATGTGTCATTAGGCTTTGAAAAGATCATATCATATCGTATCTAGAAATCTACAAAACTTGCAAACTAAAATGTTGCTGAGATTTCGCACATTATAAATTGCGATTCTGATTAATTCACATTCAATTTATTTACTCGGTTTGGCTTTTAACAAAACAAAGCAAACGTATGCTTGCAAAATAAACGAAACTTTGAGCCTATTATGAAAAAAGAGAAAAATCTAAAAATAATTTTTCGTTTTTTCCGTACCTATTGCTTATGCTTTTATGTACAACAAATACTGAAACGGATTTTTTACATTCTTTTTCCAGTAGGCATGCTAAAAATAATGTCTGTGGAAGAAATCGAATTTTATCATCCCTGTTCAAAGGATCCATTAAGTCATTAAGGATTAATGCATCATCCCATCATAAAATAAATAGCTGCTGCTATTTCTATCACTTTAAGATGAAAAGGGAAACGAGAGAATGGTATTTTGTATTTGTAGCGTGAAGTGAAACGATCAGATTTTAAGCACGTCATAAAACCATCCCCAGGAAGATCATGATCAGTTGTGTTATCTTGTCTTTCCTCAGCCGTAAAACTTTAAATTATCCTTTGGAATGGAATATTATGAGAATTCTTTATGGGGCGGCCTTTCCTTCCACATACCTAACCAAACCAATCAAATCTACACACGACCGACAAGACAACCACATCACTTACTTCTTTTGCACTTTGCACGAAATGGAAACGGAATGATCTTGTTAAGTTGTGTTGTGAGCAAGAGAAGATGTTATTTACATTTTTTTTGCTGAATTTCCATCATCATAATACATTAGAGACGCTCACTCACTCTCTTCTTCTTTCTTCCTCGTTTCTAAATTTGAACTTGAAAACAAACGGAAAGTTCAAAGCCTTCCAAGAAATGAAATGGATGCAATATGGAGTAGAGTTGGGTTGAGCAAAAAGGGTTTTGTTGGACTTGACTTGGATGAATGGATTAACTCTCGAAAAAATGCATCTTCTACTTTTGGCTTATGGTTTCTCTGAGAGGATTTTTATGGAGGATAAAAAACGATGAAGATGGAGATTAAGATCCAGAGCGGATATGCACTGCATTCCTTACTTAGTCAGTGAGTCAGTCGAGTCATAGGATTGCTTACAAAAAGAAAAATGTATTTTAATTTAAGGTTTGTGTCCGTGATACTATTGTGCCTTATCGATATTCTTGATGCGACTGCAACTCACAATCAGGTAAAGTCTCATATTGCCCCAGTTAAACGTAGAACGCTCCTTAATTGGTTTGATCTAAACTGCATTGTACAGATAGAAGCAAGCATTTCGAAACATGCAACAGTGGAGAAATCCTCTAGTGGACTTGGTGTTGGAACCGCAAGAGATGGTCATGGATATGGTCAAGATCTCCACAAAAAAGCAATCAAAGTGGAAGATGAAAACGATCTTCTGAACGGAGTTCTCCCTCCATCATCAAAGGAAAATGAGGATAAGGCCTTGGTAAACCAAGTTCTAAACATCATGCAAATGTCAAAAAACTCGAACACGGATGTCATCACACAAGCCTTCCGCTTTGTCCGACTGGATGCCCACCTAGCCACATTACTGGAGCAAGTGAGAAAATTAACACCAAAGAAGCCACTTTAAATTGTAAAAGATATTATGAAGGACGTGATTTATTTCCAGCTAAGCCAACTTAGAGAATCCCAGGAGGTCATGAATACCGAGTCTATCAAAAGGCAGACAAAGTTCAATGTAGTTCTTGATGAGATACGACTTTTAGGTAAGAAAAATTGTGGAATGACTTCATTTTGCAAAAATTCTTTATTATCATGAACTGGGATTTGCTACGATGCTTTAAATACTTATATCATCACAGTTGATTCATGTCGTAATGCGAGAGAAAAAAAATTTAACCGAAAAGTCCGCCGAACAAAGTTCCCAAAGCTTGACCCAAAGGCATAACCTGGAGCTGGGCGCCAGTTCCAGTGCCAGAAGCTTGTTGGGAAGGCAAAGCAGTTCCGAAAATACCAGTGAGGATCATGCCGAGCAATTGTCCAAGGGGAATGATGTTCAGTTGCATTTGTGCAGGAGCGGCGGTGGTAGTCGTGTCACCTCCAGCGGCAGTAGTATCTCCAGCAGCAGCGGTTGTTTCTCCAGCAGCTGGAGTTGCTGGGGTGTCCCCAGCAGCGGTGGTATCACCTCCGGCGGGTGCTGGCGCTAGTTATTAATAAGTATAATAGCTATAGACTTTACAACTAGAATACTGGCATCGTTTAAATCATTAAATTTACCGGCTGGTGCAGGTGCAGGTGCTGCTGGCGCTGGTGCTGGGGCAGCAGGAGCTAGTTAATAATTTGGTTTAGTTAGTTAGATTGGCTACTAAAAGGTCAAATTGAAATCGTAATAGTTTTACCTGGAGCCGGGGCTGGAGCTGGAGCAGGTCCCAAAGGAACTGCAAAAAAAAACATAAATTATTTAGAGGAAAACTAATGAGTGGGAGTGATGGAATGCACTTATTGGTCTTACTGGAGAAGTACAACTTCGATTGTGGCCTAACTCTCGCAGAAGAGAAAGCCACAAAGGAAGCGACGAGGAGGAGAACTGCGAACTTCTGCATGATGAACCAAATTTTTGTCGATCTGACCTGACACAAAATAATCGAATTTGTTACTGGACCAACGACAATACAACTGCTTGCTCATCACCATACAACAGCGACCTTTTTATACTTGCAATTTGCTGCGGTCAGTAGTCAGCACAAAACGCGTGATTGTCAGTCAGTGTCAATCAGAGCTTATTTAACAAGAATCTCATGTTATTTACACAAATGGAGTTATTTTGCAGACTTTATTTTACCTGTCACGGTCATTATCATGTTCAAGCTTCAACAACTGTTCATTTGTTTTTTTTTCCAGCGGCAAACGTGGCAAAAGAATCACTAAGACTGACTGAGGTCGAGGAGCGTCTCGAATCTGAAATGGAAATGCTGAATGACAGGATCGACTCTGCACTGGAGAAAATAATTCAGAGTGCTGTATCGTAAGAATGAATGATATTGAATCTATTACGCAACGGATGTTTTTGCCCTGGCTTTAATTTGTCCTTGAAATTGAATAATTCATTAGAACCCAACTCCTACTCGATTTGTCAAAGGAGACTATTCAGCAAACTGATAAGTCCGTTGGCATTTCTAATGAAGTAAGCAAGGGACTTTTAAGAAAGCAAAATTGAAAATGCTTTTTGTAGCCATTCCGCATTTCTATCCATTTTCAGATTTTGATCGAGCTCAGAAACGTCAAGACGGAATTAGGAGATGTCGGTCAAGCTTCTGTTCAAACAATTTACAATGTACAGGTAAGATGCATTCTACTCCTTTTCTTCCATTTCATCCCACATTCCACACGTGGAAGATCAATCAATCAATCTAATCATCATCAATCAGTTTCTCACATTCATCCATCCTCCCCTGAAATCCCTTTCACAGACAAAAAACTTTTGCTTTTTGGCTTGCTTTGGCAAATATCCATGCATCTGTCTTGTCTTCTCACGATGATGACTCTGCCTGCTTGAGCTGGGGCTAAACTGAAGCAGTAAACTTTTTACTGCGCTTTCATTCCCACCCTTTTGCTACAAACTCTGATTCTGCAAGATTTTTCCAGTCAACCCAACCCAACCAAAAAATGTACAGAAATAATAAAAAATACTCGCAAAAAAAGTTGGCAACATTTTAAAAGCTCAGCAGGCTAATAAAAAGGAAGGGAAAACAGAAGTCGGGATTAAATTCCCGTCCAAAAAATATTCTGAATTCTGCATAAAAAGAATTTTATTGATTTTGAATGGTGAATCCTATGAATCCTTGTGTCATGCGATTGCATTGCCTTGCAGCTTTTCACTTCAATTTCTTTTTGCTTGAATCGGAAATGCCATTGCCACTGGTTTGGTTCAAAATGACTCCATTTACAATTTTTTGCCTTAATTAATCTTGAAAGAAGAAGAGCTAAATGGTGATGTGATGCGATGCATCTCGACGATGATGATGATGATCTCCATTCCAGTCTCCTTTTTTTATGGTGCATTCATTTTCATTTAAGTAAAAAACCGTAATTTGTACAGAAGACATCAAAGTTTTTCTCTTTTAATTTAATTTCCATCTTCTCATCTCATCACATCAGAGAGATACTAATGGCGTGGCTGTGGTGCACCCTGCATGGGATATTTTATGTGGCAATATAAAATATATTTTTTTGTAATGCAACACACGCATACTTATTGAACGGATGCGATCCGATGTGTGGATTGGATTGGGTCGAATGAAAAAAAAGTGGAAGAAGAAGAGAGGAACCCTTTTTTGTTCCGTTTTCCCTTTTGCTCTGGTTCTGGTTTTCTGCTCATTCATTTTTATGTTTAAAAAGAAACTGGAGGAGTCCTTGTTGATGGCTATGGAGGAAACTGGGAACAAGACGATTTACGCATTGCGACAAGACCAGCAACAGCAACTTCAATATCAAGTTCTTCCTCTGGCAGCACCAGCACCATCATCCACAATGAAAATGGACGTAGATGAGGTTTCTCTGGTCCCATTAGGAAATGGGAGAGTGGGGAATAACGTACAAGCTGATGGGACTATTTCGCTTGCTTCAACATCGCTTCCGGATTCCTTTGCTGAAGCAGTTGGAGAGGAAGACCCATCGCTGGAAAATTACATTTCTGCTAAAAGTGGCAATGATCATGACGAGGAAAGGAAAGGAAAAGCTGATGGAAAGGAAAAGCAAATACAGGGCATTGGGAGAACTGGGACGAATAATGAGGATGATGAAACTGAGGGAACTACTCCGAATGTCAACTCCGAAAAGAAAGAATCCCTCGTGTCACCATGCCCATCATCTCTTGACAGGAGGATTGAACGCGGTAAAGCCCCTTTAATTCTCTGAGAAAGAAAAAGAGAAATTGTGGTGATGATGATTTCATTTGGTTTTTATTTTTCTAAAAAGGGAGACCTCGTAGCTGTGAAGAGATTCAAATGAGGAGAACTGCCTCCAGCGGGGTCTACCGCATTTTCCCGGATGAAAATAATGAGAATGGAACTGAAGTATGTAGTGAATTTTTAAAATGCGGTAATGGACGTAAATAATAAAAGTGCATCTAAATCTAATAGGTCTACTGTGACTTGATCACTGATGGAGGTGGCTGGACAGTCATTCAAAGGCAAGAATTTCGCCGATATCTATTCGCCGACCGGAATTTTGCTGATGCCCATTTGCCGACATGGAAAATTGACGACCGAGCGTATTGCCGACATGGAAAGCGGCGATATAACCATTTGCCGACAAGTTCAATCGCCGACTTTTGCCATTTACCGACATAATGTCAGCGATTGAAATTGTCGGCAAATAGTTATGCCAATGCTTTTCTATGTGACAAGACGCCTGGTCGGAACCGATCCATGTCGGAAATGGGCGTGGGAAAAATTCCGGTTGGCAAAAGGATATCTGTAAAATTTCGCAATTCCATTCAAAGACGGAAGGAGCCTCTCCTCATCCGACAAGATTTTGAGAGGGATTGGGATGACTATGTTGCTGGGTTTGGCATTCTCCACGACAGCCATTTTCTCGGTGAGATTTTGATTTTCAGGTCAAGTGAGAAAGGAAAATTGCATTTATTACTGTCATTTCGAATGATGAAAAGGACTTGACGTCATTTCGAAACTGACAAGAGGAGGAGTGCACTTACGTATCGATATGACAGACTGGAGTGGAGAGACGAGATTCGCAAAATACAACTACTTCAGAGTGGCCAATGCTACGGACTTGTTCAAGCTATTTGTGACTGACTACACAGGAAACGCAGGTATCGGAATGGAGGGTGGAGGGATAGTCAAGCTCCATCTACGAAGTTCAAATACAAAAACCTTTATTTTGTTTAGGGGACTCACTTTCGTATCACAACGAGATGCCGTTCACAACTAAGGACCGAGACAACGACTTGGAGAAGAATGTTAATTGTGCTCAGAAGTATCATGGGGCTTGGTGGTACAAAAGCTGTCATCAGGTATAAGCATGGGTGTTTGATTAAGTCTTTAAACAAAACTCTTCTTAAATTGTTTAACTATTTATAAAGTCGAATTTGAACGGGATCTTCATGGGCGATAATAACGGGAAGCATAACTCCTACGCAAATGGAATCAACTGGTACTCATGGCACGGGTACTACTATTCCTTGAAACGGACCGAGATGAAAATCCGCACCGGTCTATTTGATGACCATAATAATAATAAATATTGAATAGGAGTCAACAATTATGATTTTTATAATTTATGTAGTAAAAAGGAATACATAACCAGAAACCAGTAAAAGTTGACTTGTATTATCACTTGTGTTTGCCATGAATGCATTTTTAAGAGAACTTGTCGAGTGTAACAACTAGACAGTCTAATTCTATCCACTGTAACTACAATGTAGTATTTTAGTTTTTCTAATGGCGGTCAAAAGGGGAAATTTTGGAAACTTCATAAAGCATCAACTTCATGATCACGCTTCCTCAACTCGAATTAAACATGCACGCGTAAATAGTGATGATCACACTGCATAGTCGGTAAGCTCAAAGATGGAGGATTATGCAACGTTTCTGAAAATTAAGTTTTTGTGTATGTAGCTCATAAATAATTATGAACTTCGGGAAAATCCTGTTTCTATCTATATCTATATTTTATATAAAACCAGACACAAACTCACTTACTCATGCTTCGCTACACTCAAGCTTTAATCCAGTTATTAGGCTACGCAAATGAATTTAGGCATGTTCCGTGTTTTCGTGGTAAAACATTATATTTTATTTTATAGGTATTAAATTTAAAAAAAAACAGTTAATTATTGCGATTTTAAAGTTGCTTCATGGCACTTTTCGCCCAATCTTTGTACATGACTACGTTCATGAATCCATTTGGAATGGAGAATTCACAGAGTCTAAACATTTGAACCCCACACAAGACATCCTTGCCTCCTTTCCCCTTACAAATAAGTCCTCCTCCCAGTTCCCTATCGCATTGCGACCCTCCGTTGTACTTTTCAACCCCACAAAGAACATTTCTGTCAATCTTTTCTTTGTAGCCAATTCTGGACAACCGGTTCATTCTGTTTTGACAATCGGCATGATCAAGAATTTTGAAGTCTCTGGCCATCAATTGGTCATTCTTCTTTGGATCTCTTGGCCTTGATACTTCCACCGCTGTTTCAGGAATGTTATCTGAGGTGGGAAGCTCAGCCAATTTCCCCGGGGGAATGTCTGCTTCCCCGTTCAATTTTAGAATGGCCAAATCATTAGTGTGGTAGTTGTCTGTGATACGGATCCTGTTACCCTGACTTGAGACGTCTACGGGTTGACCGAATCTCTTAAAACCGGGAAGAGCGGCAACGCCTTTAAGACCAAATGTTTCTCCATTCTGGGTAGTAACCTTGACTCCCTTTCGACCTTGCTTGGAATCTGATAGAACACATTGTGCCGCTGTCACAACGGTATCCTTTGAGATCAATGTGCCTCCACATGGCTTCCCATCCTTGGAAGTAACACGGACTTGATGCATATATTTCCCCTTGGGAACGGGCTCTCCATATAAATAGGGTTTGTAGAACGTGGAGGGATCTTGCTCTCCAGCGTGCTTCTTGATCCAGTCATGGAAATGAGCTACCTCAGCGTAAACACTGGGGGGACAGTTTGCCGCATCTTTTTGTTGCAAGCACTTTTCATCAGAGCCTCCGTAAGAAGTCACGCCACAGAGAAGCGCCTTCCCATCTGCACCACGGCAAATTGCTGGTCCACCTTGTGTTTTAACGAAGCTTGTGTTTTAGCTTGAAGTTATGAAACACTTGAATAAAAATACGTGTACATTTACCTGAATCTCCACCGCCGGCAGTGGGACTCCATTTTCCTTCCATGATTCCACCAACACAAAGAAGTTGCTCGGGCATGTCCTTCATTCTCCTGTGCATTCCTTTAATGAAGCAAGCTTCATCACTCCTTATTATGAAATTTGCCTTTTGCAAATGTACCGAGACATCCAAAGTATCTGTAGTGCCCCAGCCAACAATGACAGCGTTTGGTGCATATTCAAGTGGTTTGAAACCTTTTGGAGCTATTTCCATTGATTTAACTTTAGGTCCAAACTTAATGTCACGGTCAAGTTCTAAAAGCGCAATGTCGTTGAATATCCTGTCCTGCGGATCTTTGTTCGGATTCAAGCGACTATACTTGGGATGAGGAATGGCTCGTTTCACGCGATATACAAACTCTTCTGAATCGACCTTGGCATTATTAGTTCCTATGATGACCTTCATGTTTGAAGCAGGGTTCAAAGTTCTCTCCGTTTTTGATACAATACAATGGGATGCTTTGTAAGCAATTACATAATTCATCAATTAATTATTAGTTCATGCGCCTCAAAAAATTCTGTTTTTAACTGGGTGTTTACCTGTGATGATATATCTTTTGTTGTAAATGGTTCCGCCACAATGGCCTGGTAAAAGCAATTTTGCCTGATGCGGAAACTCTCCTGGTTCGGCTCCCATAGTAGTCGCAAGTGCACCTTCCGTGGAGTTTTTGACACAACAAAGTCCAGTTGCACCCACTCCACCTCCCTCTCTATTGCAGGGTTCTCTAAGGATTTCATCATATTCCAATTTCTCACCATCTACGTAGCGGTCCATGAAAGTACTACATAGGTTGGCCGTTGCTCCGGAGCTGCACTCGGTGGATCGACATGCTGTAGCCATGCCCTGATACGCTTTAACTTATAATCGAAAACACAAAACTTCCAATTAAATTTCGAATAAAAGCTGCGAAGCTGCCTATGAAGGTTGTCTACGTAAAACATACAATTTTTATGGTTTGGGTCACAGCAGTAAGAATTCGACTGATCACCGCTACGTTCTGTCCACACTTCCTTCTTCCCACCGGAACATTCCTTGTTGGCAAAATTCCAACCGGTCCAGGCACACTGGGAGTTCACGTAACCTTAAATAAAATGATTAGGCTTTATTTGTGAATTCGCTTGAAGAAGTGATGAATTCAGTGAAGTGTTCAATATGAAAGTACCTATTGAAGCACCCAGAAACATAAACACTTGTAGATTTAATCGCCCCATGTTTCCAGTTTATTCGGATCTGAATCTGGAACAAGATTTAAAACGTCTCCGACGACCTCCAGCTTTCGACTTAATCGTGCCGCTGGAATACTTCATCTCATTTATATAGGCAAGCATAATAATCATTGCAGTTAAACCTAATGAACACGGAAAAGTATTCTTAAATCGCGTTCGTTATTAAATGAAAAAATAAAATAAAACTGGTCCTGGTACCGATCTGGGCTCTCCAGTGAACTTTATTATTGCTTCAACTCGGATCAAACTCTTGAGAATCCATAAACTCTAGCGGCTTGTTCTTAACTTCCGGGACAGAAGTTTACTGGAGTCAAACGCATCATGAGTAAAATTACGCAGTTTCAAGCTTACCCCGTTACTTACGCAAGCATGACCTACCTGATAAAGTATTGTTCGGCAATGCCCAAGTAAAAGATTAGCATCAAGCCGACATGCTTCCCGTTACTGCTACTAATTATGAATGAGCTATGAACATTGATTGTGTAACATTTTTAGAAACTGAATCATTCTATGTTCTCATCTTGAACTTGGCCATTTCTGTTGCATTACTGCAAATCTGCATAAAATGAAACCTAGCTTCAGCACGGATTCAGCACAGTCTTGGAGTAACAATTTTATTACTTGGGTAGTGATTTTTATAGATGTAATACGCTGATAGGTACCAGACAAGCATTTTCAAGCGAATTTTCTCACGCTTCGCTACTTCATCTGATGACTCATGGCTTTGTACTTTATTCGCAGGCATGTACGATGTTACGTCGTGTTTGTTTGACTCATGGCTTTGTACTTTATTCGCAGGCATGTTCGATGTTACGTCGTGTTTGTTTGATACTATGATAATATTTGGTTCAAGCTTAATTGTCGTTACGATTACAATGGAGTGACTATGAACCATCGTAAATGTACATTTTGCTTGGACTTGGACTGCGCCAAATAAATTCCACGGACAAAGGCATGAAATTAAAATATACACTTAATGTGACTATTGAAATATGAAAATCAAGGGAAAATGTTGATAATTTATTTTGTCTCTTCTAGGTAAATTAGGATTTCAATCTGAAATTTAGCTTTACGAATTAGTTCGATGAGGAAATTGGATGATGAATTTTTGGTATTTATGCTGGCCTTGCAAAGACTTGAACAATTGACAATGTTTAACGCTAGTACCTACTCGAACAGCAGCGCTCTCCCCTGTCTTTTGATGTCCTTATACTATCATGTCTTCCTGTAGGATTACCTCAGACAAATATGGAAGCAAATAGTGCAACATTATTTCCTAACTAAAATTTCAAAAATGCGTTATTTTTCAAACGGGTTAATACTCATTTGTAGCTTTAATATTCCCTTACTTCTTGAGTACGCTGTTAAACTGAGTCGAGCAACTTCAGTTGGACACAATGCCCCATCGTCGATAAACGCAAATGGGAGTGAAGCTTCAAATCCTAGCCCTTCGCTAAACATTAGTGGAAATGCACCGTCTACAAACGATTTTACTGTTTTAATAAGCTCTAGCGGAGGCGAAGTTTCAGCAGAGGGCAACCCTCCATCATCAGTAAGTCCACAAAATGGAGATAAAGTAGCACCAGTAGAAGCTGCCGAAAGTGGGGACGAAGCAAACTCCGGCGGTGCATCTCACGATCCCACAAAAAAATCCACTCAGAAACATGAGATGGTCGAAACAATACAATGCACCTCACAGGGACGAATCGCAATAAAGGATGAGTGCACTAAGTTTTATGCCTGTTCAGGGTACGTACGTAAGCCCTTAAACAAATGAGAGGACGATTTGTGATTTTTAAAAAAACTTTTTGTTTCAGACCTGACATTCATGCAACAATTATGTCCTGTCCAGAGAAAAGAGTGTTTCATCATCAGTTAAGAACTTGTCTGAAAATGCCAAAGGAAGAATGTGAACGTAAGCACGCAGTTTGCGTATCTATATTTGGGCATGAAGGGATGAAGCTTATGTTTTGAACCAATATTTTTCTGATAGATTCAATGTGCAAATCAAAAGAGGAAAAATTCTCCGATCCCTACACGAAAGAGAACTATTTGAGTTGCAAGCATATGTACCCCGAATTGATATTTTTTGTTTCAGACCTGACATTCATGCAACAATTATGTCCTGTCCAGAGAAAAGAGTGTTTCATCATCAGTTAAGAACTTGTCTGAAAATGCCAAAGGAAGAGTGTGAACGTAAGCACAGAGTTTGAAAGTATATATTTGGACATGAAGGGATGAAGCTTATATCTTGAACCAATATTTTTCTGATAGATTCAATGTGCAAATCAAAAGAGGAAAAATTCTCCGATCCCTACACGAAAGAGAACTATTTGAGTTGCAAGCATATGTACCCCGAATTGATATCATGTGGAAAAGATGAAATCTTTAGCGCGACTAAACATAAATGCATAAAAGGCTCAGGCATGGTCGACATGAAGGACTCGGAGGATGAAGCGGATGAAAATCCTCGAACTGCTACGGAGAAAACTACACCATCTCGAAATTGGGCGAGGGCTTTGGAATGGAGCGAATTGGATTATAATTCGAAGGAATTAACAACTGTTGACGAAGGAAAAGCACACCCGGGAGAGCGTCCATCAGGTCAGGGCGAAGGGGCGAGTCAACAGGGACGAGCTTTAGAGTGGAGAACAACGACATACAATTCGAAAGAGACGCACGATGATGGTACACATACTCAAGAAGGGCCAGGTAAGCTAGCAGTTCCGGAGCCT
>JAHZMX010001352.1:0-42814 GCA_027743895.1 Seira musarum | reverse complement strand
TACTTTAGCTGATTGAATAATATAGTGATATAGGTAAGTATTCAAATGGTATAGAGTTCGAAACATCTGAGGATGAGTCCCACAAAATCAAAATGTATACAATAATACCTACACAAAATGTATCATGTTTTTTATCAATCACTATCTCATTACATATATGAATATCTGATTTGAAAAAAAATACGAAGAGGCCTTTGATGTACGAAATAAGAAAAATGTATCGCAAGTTATATTATACTATTTCGTTGAAAATGCATTTCAGCTGTCTCTTGCCTTTGACTGACCGTTAGAAATTTAAAATTTTAATGCACAGTTTTTGAGGGCTTTTGAATGAGCCTGTTTTTTTAAGTTTCAAAATTTCAACCCTTAACTCTGCCGTTAATATTAGTCCTAAATTGCTGGAACGTCATAGGTGCTGTCCTAAGTACGCAAAGAAGCTATGTTCCAAATTTTAGGTCAATTGTTAACCTTTTTCGAGAGTTATCATCTCCACTGATGGACACATCAAATCAAAATAATATATTCCGCTACGTAATTGTAATTACCATTACGTAGAGGAGTATATTATTAATAATAAAGATTACATTCTTACAACAAATCAAAAATGTTTATTTTTAAAACAGTTCTGAGCCTTCTTGGCAAATGTACAAATTTAATTTTATCATCATCAAGAAATACTTGCATACCAATGAACATTTCTTAGGTAGTCTCATGAAACTAATTCGCTAACAAACGCACATTTGAATATATATTTGCTACAGGCTTCATAATTATATGATGATATAGTATTAAGAAGTCCAAAATTACCGACTTTATTTTTATTTCATAGATTTATTTTCTTATCTCAAGTTGACTCCCAGTCGTCCCAGCTTATTTTGCAAACTAGTTCGTACCATGCATGAATAAAACATTTAAATACGCGTGGGAATTCCTGGTCATATCTTGCAGGATGATGAGATGAACCGGCGGAAAAAGAAGTTTTGTAGATAATGATAAAAAATCTTTCTTGTGAAATATGATTGTGATTAATTACATTTGGGAGTTGGAGTGGTTTCTGCGCAATATTATTTGGAAGGTTTTTTCAACATTTTTGTACGTGCCCAATTAAAGTTAATTTGCATGCTCATCAGGGAAACTGAATTTGGCTTAAATATGTCCATGTGAAAACTTAAAGGTAAATAATGTATCTAGCTCAAGGGATATAAAATTCTATGATTTTTTGTTGTCCATGCTTTGCGTTTGCATCATCATAAGTCCCAAAAATCATATTCTCATTGTCAATTCATGTGCAACAGTCCAAACAGATATTAAATTGCTTATTTGCCCTCCAAACGTGTTAGTTTTTGTCTTATTTTGCAAGCCAATCTAGCCAGTCATCTCAATCATTCGGATTTGACTGATGGAAATCTAGAGCATACCATTATTATTTACTATTGCATGAAAATGTAACAACGCTTCAAATAAATATTTTGATTAAGAAAAATTCTCGTTGAAGAATTTAGTGTTGAAAGTCTAAGATTAAAGATTACTCTGAGAAAGATGAAGTTATTGGAAAACAGGTTGTTCTACGTTCTCTCATTTATCATGTCAGTGCTTTATTTGGGCTTTGTGCAAACTTTACCAAGTGAGACTACTACTATGAGAGTGGAGTATGACTATGAAATTATCGAGAACACGGCGGACACAAGTAAAATGCTATCGGATGCCATGAACAAAAACGATACCGTGGTGATGATGTACGTTGATGACTCGAAGGAGATGTCAAAGCGCGACGCGAGTTCTGAAGACGCGAGTGCTGATAGTGAAAGTAGCAGTAATACTAGTGGAAGTAAAGATGGTAATTATGACAAAAAGGATTGCGCGAAGAGTTCTGATAATGAAAGTAAAGATAATGATGGAACCAAACTGGAGAAGGAAACTTCCGAAGAAAAATCATATCCGAAGGTTTGTGATCAAATGCCTCATCCTCCACCGGGGAGTAAGTGGACGCAATATTTCTTCCGGTATATAAGTCTTATCTGAAAACAAGATACACTATTGAGCAAACTATTTTATACATGAAACTTCTGATTGATTAGTATGCGTATTGATTACTGACTTTTATAAACAGTCCGTTTAGAAAATGTCCGACGACGACAACAACGACCACCACCACTACTACTACAACCACAACTACTACAACCACAACGGTATAAAAACTGAATTTCACTATAAAATTGTTGAATGATTTAAGTCATTACATTTTTACTTGCAGACTCCTCCACCGCCCCATCGTTTCATGAGCTTCGACCCGAACCGAGTGCCAGATAAGGATATAGAGAAATCGACGCGACAGCCTCAGTCAAAAGGTGAAAGGCCATCTCAAATTTCTAACTTTAAAGGTGGAGCAAGCCAAACTCCTCCGACACATGGCAAAGGCTTGAACGACAGGGTTAATGGCAGAACTAACAAGAAAGGTTCGCCCCCGCAATGGTCCAGGCGGGATCATACCCCAAGTAAAACCTTACCTCTTCTAGTTAATACAGTTTTTTTTCTTCTAACTCCAACATTCTATCAATATCAATATCATTAATCTGATTCGAATTCAGCATGGGGTCCGCCATCAGATGAATTTCGGCCCATTAAGGGTAGCTCTCCGTCTTTGAGTAAGGCTAAAGGTGGGTTCGATATCATTTACCAACCGAGCAAGCCGCCTCAGCAAAAGGGTAATAGGCATTCTTCGAATGAACTCGTTACTCATCCTCCATTATTAGGAGAGGATACTACCGAAACCGATGATCAATGGAATCCTTCCGAGCGACCACCAGGTTCTGGTAAAGGAAAAGGTCCGTGTTGCAAGAGTGGAAGGCCTTACTTTGATCCTAGTTACGGTCCAGTAACCACTACGCAGAGGTCCCTTTCGAAAGGATCTGGCTGGTCCCCTCAAAGTGAAGAAGCCGGAGATGCTTACCGATCATCAAATAGAGGAACTAACGAAGAATTTGGCGGTAAAAAGGGGGAATATTACCTGTCTCCGACTCCGTATTCCCCGGATACAGATGGACTCTTTGAAAAATGGAAATCTAGAAAAGGCTGAACCTTCCGTCCTGACATATCAGAAGTTCTTTATCGTGGACTGCTTGAAAAAAACAGAATGCAAATACTATTTTTAGAATTATTTTACAGGATTATTTATTTATTTTATTTTTTGCAATTTTCCTTTTAACTTTGAACAATTCATAGGCTATGTGTTTGCAAAGTACATATTCAAGAAGTCGTGGAAATGCAACGACTACTTAAGTACATGAATGTGAATAAAAAATAACTTAATTTAGCAATTTCTTTCAGGTACTTTACCTGTTTATAACTTACAACTTTAGCTGAACCCGCATTCATTTTCCCACGACCTTGAAATGTTGTATTAAATTAACCGCGGCGGGAAATATAGAACAGTTTCTTCGTTTGATTTAACGTTTTCAATGGTCTGTATCATTTTCAAATTAAATTTTAAATTCGTCATCGAAGGGATTTCCACAGTGCTAGAACTTTGGACTGAAAAGACATTGCACTCGGCACTCTATTCATGTCTCGCTAGATTAGGAAATCCTTTGAGATAAGCCTGATTGCCATAGAATCATTACAGAAAACTAGTTTCTTAGTGAAATTGGGAAATCCTCTTCAAAAACCATCAAACAGAACAATAATAATTACTATTGTTGAGTCTGAGTTGAACTTGGATTAACCCGTTGCCCGTAGATTATGACAGCGTGTTTGTGATGCAATGCAACGCTTATTTGTATCGTCATCAGTCATCATCAATGTTTCATGCAATAAAGATTATATAGATTATAGATTTGCCCGAGCCTTGCATCGTAACGTTGTGCTATCTAACGTTATATGTACATCATTCATTAGGAAAATTAGTTATTCAACGTTGTTGTTTTTCTTGTGTCGGCTTGTGTCATGGGATTTTTCGTGTTACTCTCTCAAACTCAAATTCGCAAATAACAATGCAACATTATCAAACCCATGAAATTTGCAGATGTCTCGATTTACCCATTACCCAGATTTACAAATCCAGATCAAGATCATTAGGTCGTGTTCTAAAGACTTTATAAGAACAATAAAAAAACATGTTATTAAAAATAAGTTTAGATCTAAATGTTTCTTTTCAAATGTTATAAATGTTATACAAATAAGTAGCTTCGAAGTCCGAAATAATATGTGCCCAAAGTTTTTTAAGGAAAAGGTTCAATGTATTTTTTTGGCGTGGGAATAAAATAGACAGGATCATATTTATCAAAGGGTTTTTTTTAGATAAATATACCAGTCCAGAGCAGTACACTAACACGACGCTTAACAAACACATTTGGTATTTCCATTTTCTAAAAACATTCCATTTTCTGAGTTTTTAATGTTTATGTTTCACACGTTTTTACTCATGGAATGAATTATATAGCTAGATTTTATTTCAAAACTAAAAGTATGTAAATATTGTTACGACTAGAGTTCATATCATTTGAACTGAGTGAGGTACCTGGAACAGAGTGTCAGCAATCGAATTTATTGTAGTTGGTATGCATAACGACTACCTGTAGATAAATATGGTGAGAATGAATGATTATCTTTGAACACGGGTCAGGCCCAACTTTGAAAAACGCTGTTTTCTTGTAAATAAAATTATCAATATCCATACTTTTTGCACATGACTCTGCACAAAAGTTTCTTATATCATCCCCTCTTTCCAGGCGTGTGTGGGTAATCATAATCATATCACAAACCAGTTTTCCCCCGAATTTGCCAACACGAGATGTCTTCACAAATATTTTAAATTAGCCCTTTAAAAAACAAAAAAAAAAACAGTGAAGATGAGTAGACCAGTGGCGTTTGATCCGCAGAACGGTACGCTGCTGCGATTATCCACAGGTTTCAGTTTAAAATGCTATTTTCGGAATGGACACAATTAAATTTGTAGCTCTTTTTGGAAACGAGGGAGACGAGCTGAAGCGTCAATTAGGACTGACCTACTTGGCTCTCTTCCTAATTGTAGGAATTGTGTATATTTACAAGCATTTGTCAGCGAAGAGAAATGCAGGGAACGGTGGGAAAGGGAATATACCCCAAGTGAACAAATGGCTTTCTCTTATTTCGCCTTTCGATTTAGTTTATTATCTTTTACAAGTTAAAAAACGTAATTCTCATCTAATTTTCACGTAGTAAAAATTCACAGGCTTTATTTGAATACTTATAATACGATTTTCTCCAGATGGAACTCATATTGTTGACGTTTACAAGAAGAGATACGGAAGGACTTACAAAATTCATTCGTTTGCTATCAAACATTACATTACCTCCGATCCTGACGTAATCCAGGTATGATTAATTCCTGTTGTTTGATTTGTTTAATTGATTTCTAATTAAGTCCAGTCTTAATTTTTTTTTCAGAAAATCCTAACATCGACCGATACGAACCACCTAGGAAAGCCGACATTTTTTCAGCGCCTGATTAAGTTGGTTGGTCTTAAAGATTCAATATTCACTCTGAATGGCGACGCATGGCAACACCGAAGGAAACTCTTAGCTCGTCCCTTCTCTTACAAGTCCATTCAGTCTTATTTAGGGACGATGAATAAAAGTGCGAGACTCATGATTGAGGATATCAATTTATCAATGGTCCCCATTGAAAATGACAAATTCCTACTGGAGGCAAATGCTCTATTCGAAAGTCAAAATTTATTCACAATAAGGACAGCAAGTGCAATTGTGATGGGAGCGGAAATAACTTCACACGAGGAGAACGTTAAGTTTAGAGAAGATTTCAGGATGTCAAAGGTATTAATTAAAAATAAGAAGTGTAATATTAATGTTAAGTTTTTACTTTAATCACTCCGTGCAATCACAACTTTTTTTCAATGCAAAAATGTACAAGGATCTAGCAGTGGCTCGGCTGTACAAGCCTTGGACGATATATGATTTGGTGTACCGACTATATGATGAGCGCAAGCACTTCTTACATCATCACCATGGCGCTTTGCAATTTGTGAATAAGCTCATTAGCACATACAAGGAGGAACAAGAGCGACTGAGAATTGAAGGGAAACTGATTAAAATGATGGAAGAATCTAACGAAGAATACGTGGGTATTGGAAGAAGGCCGTACCGCTCAATGATCGAAGAAATGCTATATGCCGGACTTACAGATGAAGAGATCACCTACGAGGTTGTCACGCTCATGATTGGCGGACATGAGACCACAATGACTGCAATTGGTTCCTTCATTCTTCACATGGCAATAAATCCAGACGTGCAGGCCAAATGCCGTCAAGAAATTGATAATTTTTTCAAGTCACGTTCATCTGAACGTGAGGTAGGTGATGATTTGACTATGGATGAACTTGCGGACTTGAAATATTTGGAAAGGTGTCTAATGGAAGTTCTTCGTCTCACCACCAGTATTCCTATATTCCAAAGGTCAATCGATGCTCCACTCAAGATTGATGAGGACAATGAAATTGAGGCAGGCAGTAACGTTTTAATCAATCTGTGGACATTGCACAGAGACCCAGAGGTATGTATTAATCTATCATAATTTTTTTACGTTGATACATACCGTATATTCTGACATAGAACGCCCCGCGTTCTATTCAAATTCTCCCTCTCAACCCCCCGCGTTCTATATCAGACCCGCGATCTATTCATTTTTTAAAAACCAAAACCAAAGGCTCAGGCAGTTACTGATCAAAGTAATTTATTTCCATTTTATACCAAACTCATACACTACTTAATTGGATGCCTAAACCAAATAAAAGGCAGTAAATAGACACGTTTGGTGTTTCTGAACAAAATGATGTGATGATTGTGGTGTGCAGGTGCTTTGTAGGGAGCTATGGTCATTATGTTTTGTATTTTACCCCGCGCTCTATATCAGACCCGAGTTCTATTCATTTTGTCGCCTTCGACCCCCCGCGTTCTATATCAGACCCGCGCTCTATTTAAACCCCGCGTTCTAAATCAGAATATACGGTATATGATTTGTGGGAACAATCCACTAAAATCGTCTGCCTTTAGTATTTTCCAGATCCTTTCAAATTCGACCCTGATCGGTTTCTTCCAGAAAACTGTAAATCGAGACATAAATATGCATACGTCCCGTTCAGTTGGGGCCTAAGAAACTGTATCGCTTGGAAGTTGGCAATGGTAGAAATTAAGCTTCTAATGACTTGGATTCTTCGACACTTTGAAATCGAATCTGTTGAACCACTTAAATACGAGGACATTAAATTCCTGTATGAACTAACCATCAAGCCAGACAAAGAAATCCATTATTTCTTTACGAAGAGGAAAATTTGAGCCGAGCTGTGAGGAAGGGAGAGGCATAGTTTTGACAAAGCATACCGAACTAAATGTAGGTATTATAAAGCAAGTTCTTACTTTTAATATAGGACGCACTTGTAAAGTGAAATGTAATGAAACATTAATTCTTTTTTGCGTTCAATCTTTCTTTGTTAATCATATTTTACAATAAAATTACAATTGCAAAATTTTGCAAACATTACTGAATTTGAGTGTTAATCATGAATAGACGAAAGACATCTTCTACAAGTGTGGAGTTCTTCGCTAACTAAGCTATATATAATTGCAGTAAAACCTCCATTAAATCCACCCATAAAGTGGGTATCATCTGACTCCTCTATTTGAGATCTTCCACATGGTAGTACCCAATACACAATTGCACCTACGTACGCACTTGATCACGCATGTTTTCATTCGTCGTGTCATTATGTTGTGACATAAATCGCCCATAGCTTTTAAATAATGCCTAAATAATATTTGACTAATTCCATCATATTTGAGTTTAGCAGGTCTAAATCAGCTACAAAGGTCGTATTTTATACATCCATTGATCGTAAACTAACAAAAATTGTCATAGCCAACAATTTCTGTAAATACTGTAATATATAGAATATCAAAATATTTTTTCTAAAAATGTTTTTATGAAAAATACAAACAAGTTTCCGGAATAGCAGCGTCAGGTGTGAACTTCGCATCTGCCAAATTCATGTAAGTTTCGATGCAATTTCGTGTCAGTTTTCTGGGAACAGTTGGAGGAAGTATTGGTGAAAATTTCAGCGAAATCGATACATTACAGAAAAATAAAAAAAATACGAACTGGTTTGTGGACACACTTTATAGGCTGATCTAATATGAAGGTCATTCTGTGCTTCTAATTCTAATATAACAGTCTTACTCGTTTTCACATGGGCTTTCGAATGAGCTATGGGAAGCCTTTGCTGATTGATTATGTGTTAGGTTGCTCATTACTTAATATCCTTACTCATTACTTAAGAAACCTTTGTTCCGAGGTCAATCGACGACCTCTTATCGTCAACGGACAGATGGTCATGTAAATCTTAATGCTCGCTTTGCTAAACTTAATAATTTTTTGGCGAATGTTAAACTTGGTATTGTCAGAACTAGGTAGTTCTCGTCTAATTTTCTTATCATTTTGAGTGGCATTGAACTTTCTTTTGTGTCGTGTTTAAAAAATTTATTCGTAAGTTATTTGTATTAATTTATTTATAATCGAGCATTAGCATCGGATTATAAGACTCGGATGTTTGAAATTTTGCATTCATTTATTGTAATTTTATACTCCTGTTATCTCGAAGTACCCCATGACCGAAAACGAATTTTTGGACATTTAAAAAGGATTTTTTATACCTCATAGCAAGAGCATCATGTACAAAAGAATTTACACATTACATACATGACTATTAGAACTTGATCTTATGCTATATAAATGCTATTTCTGACGTTGGTGTGAACTGAACCGTAGAAAGATTCATCCAAATCCAAATTGCATGTATAATAGTGTTACATCAAGTCGAATTTATGTACGTAGTAGAAGAAGAGAGGAGGCAGTATTTTTTTCTCAGGTATTAGATTAGGGGACGGAGCGGGACAACATATTATTACTTTTTGAGTTTGAGTTTGAGAGATACATAGGTAAATATACCTTTACCACATTTGCTAACTCGATACATGATAAAAAAAAAAAAATTTATACTCTTCATGTGTCGTACATTGAAAGGAAAATGAGTAAATACTATGGACAGGCTAACCCATATATAAACATGTACATCATGTCATGTCATGTATATGTACACAGGAAAATAAATGTATTTCTTTTTACTGTGGAACTACTGAGACGAGGAAAAAAGCCAACTAAAATGCTGCAGCGTCGTTTTTGTTTTGGCTTTAAAAGACATCCCCTCTTCCAGAGAACAATAAAAAAACACATAAAAAAATATTTTTCCACTGAGGAGTCACAAGAGAGAAGTACTGAAGTGAGAAAATTCAATACCTGTCTTGCCTTTGTGCTAAAATACCAAACGTTTTATTGGATTAATTGTGAATAAACTATAATTTACAGCAATATAAGTAGCTGGTTCTGCATGGTAAGTCGGAGTCGATTTTGATTTACATAGAATTTTAAAACCAGCTTTTTCTTGTTTAACTTATGATGTTTCTGCGAATTTTTTGTAGTGACTGTGGTCTCGCAAATAAGTTTTTGACACGTATTTTGTCACACCTCAACTGTATTGCAGAAGCATTTTCTGCAAATCTAGTTTTTCATGTGCTCGAATATTATTTCTATTTCAGTAACGCCAACCAAGAGGGGAAAGTTTCAACTTTGTAAACGTACTTTCACTCGTGTCGTGTGTGAATTAAAATCCACTACTTCTGCAGCCATTCCCATTGTAAGAGAGCGTTAAAACATCGAATTTTTGTATTAATTGTCTGTAATGCTCAGGTAATTTGGAACCTTCTCCTTGTTTAGTTTATTTTAAACTTTCATTTTTAATTGCTTTCCTTACTCACTTCACATTCACTCTCATTTTTTTCTCGGGTCATTTTAATGCTATTATGATTATGTATTGCAATTGTTCTAATAATACCCACATGATTTTAATGAAAACCTTGTGATAGTTCTGGTTCTTGCGAAAAAAATCGTGTTACTCATATCCACCTCAAAAATGTATAACATGTAAAAGCATAAACTAGTAAAAGTTTTACTCTGTACTTTTTTTGATTGAGCGGAACCAGAAATTAAAGGCGTAATTTAAAGTAAAGCAATATTTCAGTCTCCTTCACATCGCTAGTGCAACCAAAACCAAAATGTCATTCAGTTCAGATGAATATCTGCTGTTTGTTGCTATGGTGAACTTCCATTGTTGTTCATACTCCTTTACTTGCTTTAAAGACTTACGTGCAAAATCTTTACTTCCTTTCTAACCGGCAAGTAAGGAAGTAAAACTGCTTTACACCGTTGTTACGTGTTTTACTAGTTAACCCCTGTACTATTTGAATTTGGGTTGGAGGATGGTTTTCACGTTGTAAGTTCTTAAATTATATATTAGAGATTATGTATAATAGATAATATAATTTTTGTCTCAAAGTAATGAACCGATTGTAGTTTTGTGACTCACACAGTATTTGCAACAGCATTTTTAGATTCAGTCATTCATTTTACCCAAGGCCATGAAGGACATAACTACACCATAGAAATTACAAAAAGCAAATCACTACAAACAATTTACCAGGTTGGTCATTCAGAAACCAAGCAACGGGAAAATTTTCCCGTAGAACCATAGATCGGAAATTAATGAAACTACTGTTAATCGCAATGTGGTGGGGCAACGATTTTGAAGGTTAAAGCGTCGGTTCTTTAATCTGGTGGAGTATCAATCTGGTGCCACATCAAAAACAATGATAGGATTCATTCACATTTTTACTCTGTTGGATGGAGATAGAGTTGAGTTGAGAGAGATGATGCATTACCTTGGCATGTCATTAAAATACCTTTTAGAACGTTAACTTGGGCATATTGAACCATATACATAGAGCTTTAAGAATTTTGCGCTATTCTACTGGGTGGTGATTGGTGATTGGATTTCTTTTAAATTCACTTTTTCCCTTTTTAATTGGTTTGCAGCTGCACTTCACTTCTATCCCGTTTGATTGATTTGCTTTCCCTTTCGTTCTAATTATCCGTTTTGAGCGAACCCAAAAAAAGCGTAGAATAGGTGTTGCTCCCCCCGCTACTGCTACTACTTGTCTCCTTCGTTCGTTCGTACGTAGTCTCCGTCACGATACAAACGGACTTTTCCATCCGCTGTCCTCCTGTGCTTAGGCCTTTTCTCTAGTAAGTTGTAAACAACAAAACAAACAAAGCGCTTTATTACATTACCTACGACTTTCTCTTTTTTTTTCCAATTTTCAATTGGTTTTCTCTATCAATCAAGTTTATTGCTGGTAGCAGTTATCGTTAATAGCTGTTGTGTGATTTGGTGTGATTTCTAACGGATTAATTGTCTTTACTACACATGATTCAAATGTTCGTATGGATGAGTATTTAAATATTTTATTGGAAGTGAATTGTTGTGTGGTTTCAGTAATGAAACGAATCGCTGACAGAGACATGGCATCACCTCACAAAAGGGCCCGCAATCTGGGGCATGAAGTACGAGTTCTTATCCCATCAAGAGTAAGCAAATTAAAAGATTATACCAAATAAGGACATGCATTGTAAAATAGAAATATTATTTCAAGTTAAATTGATTGTGATTGGTATTTCATCATTCTAGGCGGCAGGATCGGTGATCGGTAAAGGGGGCAGCAATATTAGCAAGCTTAGGTCTGAGGTGAGTTTAAATGCGAATCCACGACTCCAAGCCGAATGATCTAATTTCCATCTTTTACATTGTCAAAATGTTCCGAATGTTTTTTAATCGATTCCATTTTATAATTTTTAATCAATGAGATTTACAAAAAAAATATTTTTTTACAGTTCTTTACTACTAATATTCAGTTTTCAAGTTATTTCAGTTCTAATTATGAATATCCGTATTATGATGATGATACAATTTTGTAATTGTGGAACAAGTTATTGTCATTCTCGAACTTCTTGCAACAAGCTCAGTGGAAAAGAAAAATGTTATGTTCTAATCTGATCTGATGTCATGTCCCGTTTTCTGTTTTTTGGTCCCTTTCTTCACTGGCCGTTGGTGTCCCGCCCCTCCCATCAAATGAATGCAATGACTATTGATACTACACCACACACGATTCTAGAACAAAGCTTCGATTTCAATCCCAGACTGCCCAGGCCCTGAACGGTAAAGCCCAAACCCTAATAGCCGACATTTTTTATTTTTTTCTTTCAAAACAATTTTTAAAGCGTTTACATTTACTACTTCAAAAAACAATTCTCTAGATATGAAAACTATAAATATAATAATTGTTATTCATTAATTTGGAGCACATTGAGTCAAACTTATTTTAAATTGCTCCGCTCCACTTACTTATATTGTATATTGATAGGATTTTTCGAAAAGTAATTATAATTAGCGAAACGCTTTTAATGTGTCGTTCGTAAATTGTTACGTACTTAAATGTAAAAACTAAAAATATTTTTTTAATTGATGCAGTTCTCTTTTAGCACAGATTTCAAAAGTAGGCAAGCGGCCTGATTCTGATTCATTTTGTTTGTATCACCTGTTTTTAATGTACACATAATTAGATGTACTTCTGCAATTATTCCGATCATTGCTACCAATTATCTGTGTAAATTATCATGTTTTAAATTTGATTCTTTTGTAAATAATTTTTACTTCGCAATGAAATCATACCCAAATTAAGCAAATAATGAACGTGTCACGTTTTAAACAGACTTTCGCTTGCGGAAGTCTAGTTCCAGCTTGGATTTTGACAAAATGTTCCCAAGCCTGGCATGATATCAGGCGTACAAAATATATTCAATAAGGGATTCATTTGTTTGTTATTCAAGGGAAATATTACCGTCTGTAAATATTTCTATTATAAATCATGCTTCCCTCCGACAAGAATCTTCTTTAAGTGTTCGTCCGCAACGCAGACCATGTCTTAAGTTTTTTTTACCTGTAGTCGTATGCACTGAATCGCTTTCTTCATGTTATACCTAGCAATCTCAACTACTATATCAATTTATTTCTTTGTGATGTTCACGAATTGTGATTAATTTGATCATTTTCTGAATAAATTGTGGTAGGTTGATCACCATTTCCGCAGATGAATTGGATATCACACTAACTGTGCTTGGGCAAGTATTGGAGCTAATCCAAGAGGTAAAAAAAATATTGGTGCTTTATTTTTGGTTTTAGATTAATGCTTTTATTAATTGACTGCTAGGACCTGAAAAAGGCTGGAACTGAACCAAAGGATGGAGGGGTCGAAGTTCGAGCTTTATTTCATCACTCCCAGGTGGGATGCATCATTGGCAAAGGCGGGTCCAAAATTAAGGAATTGCGAGAGGTATGCCATGATTAAAATCTTGTAGGCAAACTACCCTAAATTAAAAGTACAAAATGTACCAATTTTATTCCTTATGTATTCAGACTACAAGCGCCCAAATCAAAGTTTACGGGAACATGTGTCCAAGAAGCACGGACCGTGTTGTTGCAATAAGTGGACCAATCGAGACATGTACTGATGCTTTACGGCGCATCATTAATCTTGTAGACGAGGTAAATTTGAACTTTTGAAAAGGCGTTAGTTAGGCTAATTACAATATTAGGCAACGCCGTTAGCATGATATATAATTTATCTTAATTAGAATCCCGTGAAAGGACCAATTGAAAAATATGATCCTCATAACTACGAGGACTTTCATGCACCTGAATATGGGGGCTTCGGCGAAGCTCGTGGAGATTACAGGTCAATGGGACCCGGGGGACCGCGACCTCCACCTCGAGGATTCGGGGGAAGCGGAGGCCGTGGTGGAAGAATGGACGGACGACGCGGTGGTGGTGGTGGAGGTAGAGGAGGCGGGGGAATGTCATTTAGTATGTACACGCAATAATGCGTTTAATGCTCGTCTATATATACTTGAAATTATAATTCTCATTATTTATGTGTTAAGGAAACGGCGGTGGATTTGGAGGCCCTCCCCCTCCTCAACGAGGTGGAGGATTTTCCTCCGACGAACCAAAGACGCAATCCCAAGTCACTATTCCTAATGAGGTAAGTCATCTTACGACATTCTTTCTGCTCAGACCATTAAAATACTTAATTTCTTCCTTAAAGTACCTCTCTGAAGTTTAAATTTGCTATAATTTTTTTCTGCAGTTTGCTGGAGCAATAATTGGGAAACAAGGCAATAGGATTCGTCGAATCAGAGCAGAGTCGGGTGCAGGTATTACAATTGACGAGGCACAAGCCGGAGCAACCGATAGAATCATTACTATAACTGGTTCTCCGGGGCAAATCCGAATGGCGCAATATTTACTACAACGGAGGTGTGCAGCCGCATTCGAAACCCCGAAATCTTAATTTATTTATCCCATCCACGACCAGGTTGTAAATATCCCTAATTTCGTTTTTATTATTATTCCCTTGCAGTGTTAAGGAACATGGAAATGCATAGTGCAAAGGCGTCGTCACCCAATAATTCTACATACCTCCTCCCCAAAGTAATAAAACAAAGTTGCGAGTTCAACTTTGAATTTAATAACTTTAATTAGCCTGGAGTATTCAAATCGGTGGTGTATATCTAATCTAGTTGGTATTAGTTTTGACTGGAATTTTTTTTCCTAGTTTAGATTGAAAAGTTTATTCCCAGAGAAAAGAATGCTATTAAGTAGAGTAGTTGCATTAACATGTTCATATTTTAAAGATCTATAATCTGTACTAAATACTATACGAATACAAATGGTTTACCTTCACAGAAAGTTCAAATATTCAGCTGGTAAGAAGAACTAGGGACACATATTTCTATGAGCTGCCTGAAAGAAAAGGAATGTTTTTGTTTCATTATCATTCAGATTTTTTAGTTAAGTATCATATCATGTCATGTATTTTTTCAGTTCAAAACGAAAATGACAACTTTAAATCTTTTGAAAAATCAACAAACACGTTCGTATAAGTTGTTCGAATTTCTTTTGAGTAAATTGAGTTGTGTTAGTTGTGATTGTGAGTTCATTTAATTATGTACACCTAAGTTCGTAGCAATTAATGCAGATAAATATTAGATGTTATAGCTGTTTTGATCATGATCATGTACATTAACTTTATAGGAATTCCGTATTCTTTACTGTTATTTTTATTCACCAATTTGGTTGGTGTAAAAAGCTTTCATTTAAATAAAATATTGAACGACCTGGTCTACCGAAAGTTACGACAATGTTAGAAATGCAAACGGGTTGTTGTTATTATCCTAAAAACTTTGATTTTCCGTCATGTAAAAATCACTGAACCGATTAAAAAAGGAACTTGCATCGTTTTGGTTCGATACCTGGATCGTCTGGATTTGGCGAATTTTTCATGGCTTGCGCTTGTTCCTTCTTCAATTCAGTCGTTGAGACAAAGGAAATCATGGGACATCTATACATTTTCCACTTCCAAAGATTCGGCAGGCTTTCATTGCATTTTTGGAATGATGACTAGGCACAATCCTGGGTTCAAAGACAGAATTTTTGACTTTGAAGTTTTTGCATTTGTATTTGTCTTTACTGCGTTTTAACACTGGCTGAAAATACTTTATCCATAGGTTCTAATCATTCAATTCATTCATGCGAAAAGTGAAACTAATTCAGGAAGCTCACCGTCAGAAAAAAAGTTTTTTTTTCTAGAACATATAAAAAGTAGAGATCAAGTTTACCCCCGATTCTATTCGGGCTTTGAAGTCGACCTGTTCTAGCAATTTCTGGCTTCAAGAGAAAAAATTGAAAATTTAAAGATCTTAAATAAATAAATTCTACTTTATTAAATCAGAAACTGGTAAAATGGGTTGGATTGCTCTAGTTTTCGGCTTTGTGACAGTCACAAATATTTGTGCTGCCGCCGCTCCATTTTATGACTTTAATGATTCACTGGAAAACTTAAGCTTTGAAGAGCCATTTTATGGATATCTGGGTAAGGATAGAATAGCTCATGTAGCTCCAAAAGGTTAAAAAATATATGAACATGATGTCCTCTCTAATATTTTAGTTAAGACGCGGGTTCGAAGGCACGGGCCGGGATACGGATATGGAAACCGGAAAAATTACTTCGCTGGAGGAGGATACGGAACTGGTGCAGGAGCTTCTTCAGCCGCCGATGCATCCGCCAATGCCCATGGAGGTGGCGGTGGCCCATGTTGCTCTTGTGGATGTCCTGGAAATGTTGGTGGGTCAGCTCATGCTGCGGCAGGAGCGGCTGCAAACGCCAACAGTGGAAAAGGTGGTGGTTTTTCAGGAGCTGCCGCATCTGCAAATGCTGGAGCGAATGGCGGCGGAGGTAACTTCAAATTTCCTATATTGTTTTCACCAAATCAGACCCCTCTAGAATAATTGTATTGAATGATCTCCATCATAAAGGAGGATATGGCGGTGGAGCTGGAGTGGATGCTGCAGCCAGTGCAAGTGCATCAGCCGACGCTGAGGCCGGTATAGAGTCAGGTAGATATGGAGGGGGTAAATCAGGGGCGTATACAAACGCCAACTCGGCGGCTGGTGCTTCATCAAACTCCGGCGGAAAGGGTCATGGTTACGGTGACGCGGGATCACACGCCTCCGCTGCTGCGTCGGCAAATGCTGCCACAGTTGCAAATAGTGGAGGATTCGGAAGCCTGAGACCAGGAGGACATGGTTCAAACGCCAACGCTGCTGCGTCGGCAAATGCTGCTACAGTTGCAAATAGTGGAGGATTCGGGAGCCTGAGACCAGGAGGACATGGTTCAAGCGCCAACGCTGCTGCGTCGGCAAACATCGGTGGATTTGGAAGTTTAAGGCCTGATGCTGGAGCTAATAGTAATGCCGCTGCGAGCGCAAGCTCGAATACTGGAGGTGCGGGGTATCGATCAGGAGGTGGTCGGGGACGTAAGCCAGGTCATCACGGGTTTGATCGAGGTATTGGTGCAGCAGGAGCTCATGCTAGTGCCAGTGCAGCGGCGTCTTCTGGTGCCGAAGTTGGTCATTAATGAATAACTTTTGTGCACTTGACAAGTACATTTTAAAAATGATAATTAATTTTATTTCTTTACTAAATTGATCTGTCCAGTCTTGCACACCATATCTTTTATAAATTTCTCATAGTTCAATCAAATGTTTCAGCTTTATATTTACGCCTTACGACAATCAATTATTAATGTAATGCAATTTATATAAGTTAATAAATAGCTGAACTTGCTAAACTCATTGATAAAAAGATCTTCCAAAAGAGATATACCCAAACACTGCTTTCAAGTTTCGTAGTATGTGGTTCCTTGCTAATTATTCATTCCCTGACCGGCTCCCGGGGCTCCCTTCAAATGAATGCATACATGAATGGAATGATTTCATATAATATTTGAGGACGAACAAATTGGATACAGAGGGTATTACGTTAAATCAATCAATAATGTATGTGAAAAATCTATGTAATCACCCCTGCCTTGAAGTTGAAACTAAACACATAAATCTGTCCGTGAATTTTTTATGTGGGCTGAACGACTCACCTGAGTGGATTCATTTCCTTTAGTCACTGGATTCGATCTGTCTAATTATCAATTCTCGAGTCAAGAGAAGTTCTTCACGTCACATGCGAAAAATGTTAGTTGAATCAAGGTTTTATTTCCTAAGTCACTTGCTTTGAGAGTCTTGGCTTTGAGTCAAATTATTTCTTTCACACAATCACAATCCAAATGCGAATTACCATTACTACTAAAAAAACCATAACCAGAGAGAACCCAAGCCAAATATTATTTTCGAACATGACGATGCATATTTACTTATTTCACAGCGCTGCTAGTGCTAATACTGAGAGCGTTTGCACATGAATTAACTTTGCTTGCCTCCGTTACAACAAACGTTAACACTTGTGATGGTGTTATGCATGAATTAGGTTTTTTCTAAAGAGGTGTTTACATAAAGGTTGTTAAAAAGTTCTTCTAACTAGGCACTCTTAGTTTCGAACGTACAGGACAGGCAATGAAGTGTGAAATTTTTCTCATGTATAAAATGTTACGATTTTTATTTTCCTGAGTTTCTCCTTCCAAACTTTCGCAGTTTTTTCACCATATTATTAATAATGTGAAAAGAAATATGTAAGTAATAAACAAGGCCCAAACGATTAAAACGTATTCGTTGCAATTGCAAATACACATAGCTATTTTTTGTATAAAATCAAACCACACACTCCAACCCAATCCAGCCATTAGACTTTGCAAATGTAAAAACAACTTTGATCCTCGCTTTTCAGCCAAACAAACAACCAAACACAATTTTTAGTCTCTTGATTTATCATACTAATATAAACCGGTACACTTTAGAAAATACTTAATCTAACATCATGTAATTAATTAACAGCTTTAATTCTTTGTGCTTATTTACGGTAATAATTAATTGGGTATATAACGATTTTATGCATAAAATCATCTCTGTTTCTGTAAGTTCGTGAATTATATTTTTTCCTTTGCATCTAATCTAATACTAATGAAGTTAACTATCTACATACACTTTCTGCATCTACTTATATTATTTATGAACTTAAGAGGAAACAAAACTAACTTATGCAAATTAATTATTTGCACAAAAATATAATAGGTACATAGGATTCAAGTTCATCGAAAATGTACATAAAATTATTTTCTCTTCCTAATACATAAAAATTCTTATTTGTATTTTTGTAATACAAAAAAAAAAACATTATTAAAATTAATTCGTGTACTTTAAAAAATTAACTTCCATTGCAATTAATAAATTAATGGCAATGAGATTAAAAACAGCGACTAACAAAATATAATAATAATAAGTCAATTATATCATCATTAATTAGTTCAATACGGTTACAATTATAGCATAGGTTTTTTTATATTTGAAGTGAGTGTAAAGTGTAAAAGGTGTAGGTAATATGTTTGAATATTATTCTCTTTTCTTGGGATTATTTGAAGGTAGCACGTTCTTAGGAGTTTAACGGGTTCATTAAAACTTTCGTCTTCACAATTAATTAATATTTTTATCGTACAAATATGATGCGGATATTAGAAGTTTAAAATATTTATGTAGGTAAAAGCACTCATGAATTACAAATATTGATCATAATTATTGATGATGAAGTGAGACATTTTAATAATTTGAAACAAAAAAGTTCAGGTGGAGGATCGTCCACTTTAAACATCAAGTTTATCATATTTCCGGTCGGATTGGAGATAGCTTGCCAAAGTCTTCTTTACCCGGAGGGCTGTCAGTCTAGCTGCGGCATTTTGGTACCAACACTCTTTCATTAGTTTTGACATCAGTTTCAGGGACTGAAATTATAAAAAGAAAAATAGCTATTTATATCAGCAGGTAACAAGTGTCAAATCTTTTGTCTACACAATTATATATCGTACAAAGATATGTTGTACAATCAATTGAAATTCTATTGACTGATCAGTCTATTATGGAATGTAGATATCAGACGAGGTTGAATGGCAAATAGAATGAAATAAAAAGTCACCGCAGATTTAGTAAAGCCAAAGATAATTTTTTGATAACTTTTTTTCCAAATCCTTGTTTCTAATTTCAAATCAAAATGTGTTTCAATCATGAATGCCTCGAAAAAAAAGCCAAATGCATTCATCATTCAATTCCTTTCCAGAACTCGGTTCCTAAACAAAGGATTACTACTGCTTACACATACACGATACAGTGGCAGTATCACCCCTCGCATGGATATTGTCGGATAATTTAGGATTTGCAATTGCATAAGGCGTCATAAAATGTATTTGCTCGCAAATCACAATTGATGATAAATGTAGTGAGTCCATTGGGTAGTAGTCTTGTAAAATGAACGTAAAATGCACGTATACATTCATTCATTTCATAAAGCTGTCGAACGGCGATAAGCTGCAAAAAAGTTTTCCTTAGAATACAGTGCTTTAATGTCTGCCAAGTTCCTTTGTCAAATAAAGCAGCTCCTTGCATTTGATTTGAACCCACGAATTCTGCTCATGAAAGCATTCCAACTTGTTTGCATGAAAAGAGTTTGAAGAGACCTGTCGAATGTGATATTACAGGCCATGCTCCATAAAAACAATTTGACCGTCCGCGGGCGTTGACGGTTAACGAATTTCAAAAAATTAAAATAGCAGTTATACTCAACATTTCAAGGACTTTCGAAAGAACTATCACAAGCCATATATTGTAATGAAAAAAAAATTCAACGGCTTCTTACCGTTGACGGTTAAAAAATTTCAAATTTTGACTTACTCAGTTTTTTAAGCGCTTTCGAATGAGCTATCAAAAGCCATAAGTTTCGTTCCGAAAAAATTCAACCTTTCACCCTGTCGTTAAATTCTAATCTTGACCGATTTTTGCTGAAAAGTAATAGGTACCTTCCCCAGTGGGCCTGGAACCTTTGTTTCAGAGGTCAATCGGTGACCTCTTTCGAAAGTTATCATCTGCCTGCACAGACAGTCATACAGACACACAGACGGACAAACAACCCAATCGAAATCAATACTCCGCTGATGACGTCAGCTACGTAATAATCGATTCACTGCACGTTGCTGTTTCTCGTCATCTCATCATAATCAATAATCATAATATTATAGGTAATCATAGGATCCATTTACTGTATATGAAGGTGATCTATAGTAATTATGACCCATCTTTGTTTTCGATATTTTGCTCCCCACCGGGTTTCTGTTGCTGTTTCACTTTCGCTTCTGAGCATCGCATCACAATTTACAATATGCAAGGAATTTACATTCTCATCTATATCCCCAAAAGACTAACTTTCAGGTCTCTTGGGGCATTATGATACAAGGTGTCTTCAAAAATTTGTGGATCCATCATCCAAACTTGGCTCATGTTTATACTAAAACCAAAAACTTTGGAATGTTTTTGTGTTTGGAAACCCACCGAGCACACCTTTAATGTAGTAAAAATGAACCATGTACACCACCATTATCAAACATTAAGTACATAACAGTAACAGGTGAATTGAGCAAAAGTAAACGATATGGTGTGGTGTGTGTGGAGTGGAGCACATTTATTTTGCTCGATAAAAAGTTTCACATGTGTAGTGAATGATGAATCAACCAGAACGCACGAGAATTAAAGAGAACAGAAAAGCTATGGCATCGTTATTACGTAGCTGAGCTTTGCTATTAGTAGTAATATTGAGAATGATGTGACCGTCTGTCCGTGTACGCGATAACTCTCGAATGAGGTCACCGATTGACTTCTTTGCAACAAAGCTTCCTTGCGTGCTGAGCACGATACCTACCTATTTCTTTTCATAATTTTAGGTCAAGTATTAACGGCAGGGTCAACGTATGAAATTTTTTTCAAATGACAACATATGGCTTGTGATAGCTCAATCGAAAGCGCAAAAAACTGAGTAAAACGGCATGTTTAAAATTTCGTTTAACGGTAAACGGCAGGAGGCCGTTAAAATATTTTTTCGATACAATATATGGCATGTGATACCTCATTCGAAAGATGTTTAAAAACTGAGTGAAACTGTTACTTTAAAATTTCGGAATTTTTTAACGGCAACGAAAGCGGGCGGTTAAAACATTTTTCTGCTTGTGAAAAAGCTTGTCATACCTCATTCAAACGGTCTCTTCAAATTCTTTTCTGAATTTATGATTCTGTAACCCTTTCTCAGCTACGTGGCTGCAGCTGTATTAACAGCTTTATTATTGTTTCATTAAAACATGTTTGGTTTGGTATCTTACTACTCTTACTTCAATACCGTAGTTGTCTTATTTTTGCCTAGATTTTCATTGTATTGTACAATTAATTGTATTGCGCTCATTGTGTAAATGTATTCCTTATGTATAAGTCTTTTTCATGTGGCTACGGCTACTGATGCGACGATGAGTTGATCGTGATATGTGATGATGACGAATCACTTGAGTTCTCATCTTATCCACGCAGATAGAGTTATGCATTCATTCTTCTTCAGACGAATGGAAAACGAAGCCCGTATATGTATGTTTCGCGCATTTAAATACTCCGAACTAACTAAACGAAACTCATGTGCGAAGCGAAGAAAACTGAGAAAAGAACTTGATTGAACAAGCAAGAAGGGCATAGTAAACCAAGATACTTAACTCCAACTCCTTTTTTAATTCAATTTCAACTGTCTATTAAAAAGTATTTCGTGTATTGTGAAACTTGGCAACTTACTGTAACTTGTTCAATTTGCTAAAAAAAATCTTCAGTTTTGTTTTAAAGCCATGAGTTAACTGTAGTGGTCTAATCAGATCAAAATTAAAAGTAAAATCAAAGCTGCCAATCGACTACGGTGTGGTTTAATATCGTTATCGTTCACGTACACTTTCTTGGAACTGTAACGTAAAAAGGTAAGATGATTCACAATCTTTCGTTTCAAAAAGAGATGCGCTTATTGTTTTATATTAATGAATTTCGCATGACATTCATGAATGTCATTAAAGTAGATAGCCAGTTCAGAAAGAAAGTCCCAAGCAAGCTGGAGAAAGATCCAGCTTGCTTGGAAAAGAAAGTCTTTTCTGTGGAAAAGTCCACATATTTCTTTACAAACTTTCTAGTTCGTTCTTCCAACTTCTCGAATAACGTTTGCGAAAGTCAAGTTAGTTGCGTAAAGTGCTCTAGCGCATGCCAAATGGGTTTGATGGACAATGTTCGCAATATATCTATGTTCGTTCAATAGATATAGGTAATTTCGCTAAGGTCCTACATGAAATGAAATAGCATTGCGTATTGCTCACTTGCACTGTTTCGCTTTTCGGTTGCTTGCAGTTTGCGCGGAAGAAAGTTTTTATTACAGAAAGCATGACTCACACGACTCACGACTCACAGTGTGGTAGAAGTGGTAGTGATGGTATGGTATGGTGATGTAAGTGTGAGTCTCACACAAAACAAACAACACAGCAATCGAGTTAGAAGTTTGTGGGCAGTATCGGTGGATCATGTGACATGATGATACAAAAGCCAGTTAAACTGAACAGTATAATGGGAAACATTTTGGCTGGCATTGGCATAAAACGTTGCGTTGTCTTGTTTGTGACGTAGTTTTACGTGAAGGAAGGTGTAGTCACAGATCAGTATTTAATCAGTTCAGTACAATATTGCTGCAAACTCCGGAACAACTGATTTCATTTCACGATCAGTCAAAGTCAATATCTTGTCAGGTGAAAACGTGTGATTCGTTCGACTCCATTTGTAGTATTTCTTTTTATCGCTACAATTAAAAGATTTTGAAGCATCTAAAAGCTCGAGTTCTGAGATCTGACTACGAAATAATCCTTCGCCTTTAAGGTTTTCTAGCTCTGTTTAATGCAGTTATTAAGTAGTACACGACAGCTGTCATTTGTCCTACATTGTGATATTTTTGTTTATTAATTTGCAGAAGTAACTAAAAGTTTGCAAGAAGAAACGATCGGTATGGCTTACAACTATCAACAACAGCAACAAGGCTACGGTGCCTTTGGTAAGTTAAATTACCTAAATGTATAATTGAATAAAGGTCTGATTTTCAAAAGGGACAAATGGAACTGTAACGTGACTTTGAACTGCAGGCGGAGCCCCTAGTGCCCCATATGGATGGAACCCGCAAGGTGGTGTCGGTTACCCACCTCCTCCCTCTGCAGGGGCCTACCCACCAGGTGGCGGTGCTTATTATGAAGATCCTGAGAATAAGCGACCCGGAGATCACTTTAATGAAATCCATTTTTCTGATAAGACCATTCGTGCTGCTTTCATTAGGTAAAGCCTAATATTACAACCTATATTCACTAACTGCAACTGCCCTTCTAACTATAAAAATGTAAATAATATTTTAATTTTGGGTTCTAGGAAGGTCTATGCTATTTTAATGGTTCAGCTCTTGGTGACCTTTGGATTTATTGGACTTTTCGTATTGAATGACGACGCGAAAATGTGGACTCGACAAAATCCTGGAATATTCTATGCAGCATTTGGATTAACACTCATCACTACGATTGCTCTAGCTTGTTGTGAGAGCGTGCGGAGGAAGGCGCCAGGAAACTTCATTTGTCTGGCTGTATTCACCATCGCCGAGGGGTTCATGCTTGGAACGTTCTCCAGTGCATTCAAGTTAGTTAATCAACGCTATTTTACGGATTACTAATGTAAGCTCGGAAGAGGAAAGACTAAATTTGAATAATTCTGCAATTCAATAGTGCTGATGCTGTTCTCCTTGCCATCGGAATCACAGCAGTAGTTTGCCTGGCTCTCACGGCTTTCTCCTTCCAGACAAAATGGGATTTCACTGGCATGGGTGGGGCTTTGTTCGTCATCCTCATTGTATTCATGCTCTTTGGTATCTTGGCAATTTTTCTTCCTCGCTCCCAGTTCCCTACCTTGCACATTGTGTATGCTTGCCTCGGAGCCCTGCTCTTCTCGTTCTATCTGATCTATGATACACAACTGATGATTGGTATGTCAAGTTTTCCAGGACCTGGAATAACTTAATCTTATCTCTAATGTTCACTTTAAACATCTTAAATAACGTTGTTTGTCTGTTGTAATGTACCAGGTGGCAACCACAAGTATTCCATCTCCCCCGAGGAGTACATCTTTGCTGCACTTAACCTCTACTTGGACATAATCAACATCTTCATCTACATCCTATCCATCCTTGGATCAAGGAGTGATTGAACTTTTAACATCATTCCTCTTTTTACCATTACGTATTGTTCTTGTAATTATAATTCTCGTTTTACTTCTTTACCTACCGATATGTTTCATACCTGTACATTTTTGAGTTAATAATTTTACATATCTTTTGCTTTCATTTCCTTGGATTTCAGGTCCAAAGGACAGATTCTGATTTGAATTGAAGTCGAACTAAGAGAAGGATTTTGTTGTATGAATTAATGTATGAATTAATGAAATAATGTAAATGCAATGTAGAATGTCAGGATAGGTCAACCGCGATTTGTGCATGTCTAGTAATTTATGTACTGCCAAATATCATTCTTTTAATTAGCTGTTAAGGTTGTTAGTCTCATATCGAATTGCATTGTGCAAGACGAGGTCCCTCCTCAACTGAAACGAAGCGATTGCCAGTGATTCGAAGAAACTTAAATAATCTCACCAAACTTTTATATTTTTTTGTCAACAATTTAAAAAATAACTACATTAAAAGTATTATTTGATTACACTACTAATGTCATTGTCATCGATTAATGTATTAAAAATCTTAGTGAAAATTAAAACATCGCAGGCGAACGGTAACAAAAATAAATAACTGGTAAGACAATGCTAATTCGCCTTCTATTCTTGAATTTCGTAATTTGATCTAGGTGAGTTCAAGAGTAATATTTAATTCAGGTGGAATGGGGAGACAATAATAATGAAACCAGTTTCAAACTTATCATGAATGTACCTTTTAAAGTCTGCAACAATCCCTTTATCTGAATTTAACTAGTTACAATTTTTGTGCCAGTTGGGGATAATAATGAATTTTGTGAATTGAATAAAGTAGAAGTAATAGTAAAATGGAAATTACCTCAACGGACTGCCATCGATTATGTACAATGGGCCTTTGCTGATCCCCGCACACTACTTTCCGCATTTCTTCAATTGTAGGATCCGAAGGAACCATGTCATAAAATGGTAGCTGGTATTCATCATAAATTCCTGAGAACATAATAATAATAATAGTTTTATTGAACTCATGATGCGATAATGTGATAGTTAGAATCGCTTATTACTACTAACAAAAGTTTTTTTAAAGCGTCAGGATATATCAAAACTATCCTGTCCATATCTTTCCTTTGAATCTTGCGAAATAATTTATTCATTTCAGATTTTGCACTTGATACGAACAAGATACTCAGAGTTTTATCAACCCACAACAACAGAATTAAAATTAGCAGATTAATTGGCAATTAGGAAAACCAGCATGAATTAAAAAATCTTATCTCATAAACAGGATACAAAGAATAAGAATAATAATTTCAAGGTCACTTTTTTGTACTTTTTCATTTGCACACCAGAACAAAACGTGCAAGAAACAAAATTCGTAGGAATTTAGTATCAAGGTCTAAACAGGAAAAATATTTTGCACTTCGTGCTTTTCAAAAATCTAAAGGATCAAAGTTACATTTTCCCTTGTAATTATGCAATGATTTTCAAAATTTCGCAAGATGCTATAAGTAAATATACTTCCATTATGTATGTATGTATCCGATTCATCTCGGTCCAGTTATTTATTTATAGGCATGTTCAATGCATTACAAAACGTCTATGTTGACCCCATTCAATTCAATATTTATTTTAGCATCGAAGATTGTTCAACTCATACTCATCATTCCACGTCTTTTTATTTAAAACGTCTTTTATTTTTTTGGGAGTAGAAATAAAAATACAAAAAGCTACATAGTGCATGGACTCAAATTTTGTAGTAAAACACTATGCAATAATGCAATGGCAATTGGCAATGCGTTACCTAAGTCATCAGTATAGTATTCAGAATTCTTTTAATGGCGAGGCAGACGAGACGACATGTTTGATTGAGTTGACGTGGACGAGCTAAAATAAGTAGAGAAAGACAGACTCATGATGATAATATGAAATGCTTCTCAATTCTATTCAGAGTCAACCACCTGAATAAACACAAGGAGAAATATTACATGCATGCCTTTGATCAGAAAATTAGAGCCTCACTTTGTCTATGGCTTGGTTTATGCAAATGACAAGGCGAAGTCGATCAAATGCCACCACCAATACCAACCAACCACTTTACTACTACTAGGTAAATGCATTTGATCGTTACACAAAACGAAGTTCATTTGCTCCGTCAAAGTCATGTCATTGAGGGAAAAAATTCGCCTTTACCGCAGTTCCTTATTCTTGTTGAATTTCCCAAAATGATTGTAATGATGATGGCGATGATAGTTTGCTCAATTTATTATTCTGTTCATCGTGGGATGCATTTTCTTTTCCTTCAAAAGTTCATTTGCATGCTTGTGTAGTGTATTGCGTTTCCCCAATAAAGATGACAGAAGAATTAGTACATTAGTACATAAATGGCATTTGTACTTGTGTTGTGTCTCAGTTTAAAATGAACCCTTTCAATGACAATATTTTTTAATACAAGTTCATACGATCTGAACTGAGGTCTAATTCTAAGCCTATCTTTAGAAATAAATCTATTTTTTGCACCCTGAACTTGGACCGGTTTCTTGCAGAGTCAAAGTCAAGTTGTAATCATAATCATAATGACCATTGGCATTTGAAATTCTAATTCAGTCTATGAATCTGAAATGCATTTTGTTTCTCGCAAAAGTTGATGACAATGTGATTAGATGAAAAGAAATTGAACAATGGACATCTAAACAGGAAAAACTGGTGTTTTACATCCTGACTAATCCTGAGGATCAGAATGTTGTGCAATTTTGAATCTTCCTAATTATTCTGTTGCGATTTCAAAGTGTTTGGTTTTCCGATAAATATTATTCAATGTACCGGTATTGTCCGCTGCAATGAATCCGAGAATATTTTCATGCCTCAACATAACGGTCTGATAAATCTCCGCTTCACGGAACCAAGAACGTTCTTCTCTTGAAGAGAAGATTTTCACCGCCACGTTTTCTCCTCGCCATCGTCCACGCCACACCTCTCCGTAGCGTCCTTTGCCCACTTCTTCCAATAACTGGATTTGGCGTGCTATGCTTCGCTGAACGAGAAGGGGCAATCCTGTTGAAATACATTAAAAATAAATTATTTTTCAAATGTTCTTATGGGACCTCTGAAAAAATATTTGTTTCAAATTTTGGTAAAATTCCTCCTGAAATTCGTCATGCCTCGGAAATAGCTTTTAACTAATGTTAAATCAAGTAGAGTGTGTGATTTATGCCCATATGCACGAAGGAAATTCTTTGGGAAGGTTTTTTGAATTGTTGCTTTGCTCAACATTTCCCCCTTTTTACATTTTCGTGGGTGAGAGAGAAAAAACAATATTATTCCTTGCTTAGGTCGTCGTTCGTAAAAAGGGAAAATGTAGCTGAAGAAGCAAAATACGAAAGTAAAAATATTTTTATGACATGTCATAAAAAGCTAGAAAGGTATTTTTGCATGATCACCAACAAACCAAACCAACATCCAATAGATTATTTAAGATTTCGCATTCATCTTGTTCCCATCTCCCTTTCGTTGCCCCGTTAAAAATACTGTGCCTAACAAAATAACTTTGCTGTTAGGCATATATGAACCGCATATAATTATAATTATAGTAGGTATTCTTCATTCTTAATTTTGTCTTTATCCTCTTCATCTTACGATATTATGATCTTACTCGGATCGTGGACGAAAATGAAGAAGAACAGCGCGGTTTTCCCATTCGCTATTTACGTTGTTTTTTTACGAAGGGAAGGGATGGAATTTTCTACAATGACTACAATAGAGAGGAGAGAGAGATCGTTGACTCATCTCGGGTTTACGACTTTTTTTAGTTAATTTTTGCAGTTATTGACATTTGGAAGGTATAGAGTTGGAGAATGATTTCACCTTTTTCCTTTCATTCCGTCCGTTGTCATTCTGCGTATTCGTGAAAAAAAAGTAAGTGATCTGGTCCCTTGTGTTCCAGGATGTTCCCATAAATATTTCTAACCAAACTATGTAGCCGTAAAATAAAGAGACCTTCAGCCTGGCCTGTCCTTTTTTATTTTCGCAGCTGCAAGTATTTATTACTAAACTACTTCATATGGCAAATCAAAAAAGTCATGATGGACAGTGGCGTGGCAGTGGAAAGTAAATAGCGATGCAAAAGTACTGACTTAGTATTTACTGTTTCGCCGTTATTTTTGACCTGGTCGGTATGTCGGGAGTAAGGAAGAGTACCAAAGGCTTGAAATATTCTTTGAAATTCTATTTAGGCACCGGGTCTAATTCTCATCAAATACGTGGTTTATTTTAGAGCTATTTCTTCAGGTTTATCGTGCACAGTTTAATTTTTCCTTTCCCCTTCCATTCTTGTTGAAGCTTGAATGTCGGTTTGAGCTTTAAACTAGTGTTTTTATGATTTACGATCAGCCAACGTAACCACCAGCAAATACTGATCATTGATCACTCTGTGGCTCTACTAGACTACTTGTGCAATAAACATCTTTCGATCTTTCTATATCCTTGACAGTAAAGCTTTAAAGCGTTTTTACTTCTTGTGAAAAAATTTCAAATGGCCACTGCCCTTTAAGTCGTAAAAGTAAACGGAGGGAAATGGGATTGCGAAAAGATAGGAAATCTTCAAGCCACGTCTTACGCATGAATCGTCTTATTCACATCCCATCCAGTTCACCCTGAATGGATGGAGATGGAACTTTGAATTTTTCAGTTTTCATTTTTTCTCTCAGCAGCCCACTTTTGTGTATTATCTCTCCATTCCTCGTATTCTTGAAAAATGAAGTGATGATGGGAATATGTATGTTTTAAATGAATGATATACATAAAGCAGGTCATCTAGGTAAATATATGTTCTAGTTCATGCAAAGTACCAACACGTTTAATTTAAGAAATCAGATTGGGTAAATCCCCGGACAAAGTTTGGAGTGAATGAGCTCTTCAGTTCATGAAGACGATGATTGACATTGAGACCCCCAATTACCTGCGTTTTGTTTCATAACTTAACTCTCTCTTTCTCTCTCTCTCTCTAAGATGCATTGTGCCTTGCATAATGCACTCACGAGAAAATTCTACAATCTTTGTGCATTTGTCTATTAGAACATGGACCTAATCTATCTTAAGGTACTTTTTTTCCTCACGTTACATCATTATGCTCATGTATAAAAAGTTGATGGCATGATGAATGATGATAGATGAAAGGAAAAAACGCAAAGGTAAGTATGCCCTACTACTTGGCTACTAAAATAATTTTGGATTGCGAGATTGCAGCAGCCATTCCCATCACGTTGTTAGCATGATATATAAAAGTAGGCAACCATTTCCTGTGCTAGCGTAGTCTCCATTATATTCCTTCTAGTGGAACAATCAAATGAAGAGCAGTTCGCAAACCGAGAGACAGAATGCCTAACTGTTTGTCCGTTTCTCATTGTTCTAGAATCGATGTTCTTCATGTCACTTTTATTACCTGAGCCAGATCCGCTTGTAGTCATCTCCATCAAATCCTTTAAACACGGTCCACTGACATCCATCTCGGGACCGAGGTGTTTCTCCATTAGCGGCGTTTTCTGGTGATGATAACTCTTCAGATTGCGATTCTTCTTTTGCCACAAGTAGAAGAAACACATCACCACAAATGTACAGATCACAAAGATTGGTCCTGCTATTAGCATTGCAATCTCCAAAACTCCATATTCTTTTGGTGGATCTGCTCATGAAAAAAATTATAGCAAATTTTTAATTACATTTTCTACATCAAAATAATTTCAAATTTTCAAGTGCATCCACAAATACAGAATTCACTCTTCAACAAGTTTTTTTATTTTAAACACGTACGTACGTTTTACACCATTTCGATTTGTACCATTAAAAAATTCTTATCATTTTTGTGCAAGTAACTATACTTGTCTTTTATGAGCTCATTTGATCATTTTTCCCTTTTGAAATGTGATGATTTACAAACTATTTTTTAGATTTATGTCGACGGAAAAAGGAAGCTCGTAGGTTAGGCAGGGCATAAAAATAGATAGAGATTTAATCATTTTGTTAGTTTAGAAAAACAAAATCTGATGATGAAATGGTCAAGTCAAGCAAAGCTAGGTCAAGTAAGAGCAAAGGGATGAGTAGGAGGTGAAAACAAAACATCTCTGTAATAAAACACCAACCAACATTTTTGTCAATTACTTACAATTATCATTCATTTACCAACAATTTTGGAATTACCTGTTTTTACACAGATACTTGAATCATATCCGTGCGGATCCGCTATAAGAGCTTAATTAAATGAGCATCCAGCATAAAGCATCGTAAGCACACCCTCAGACTCTAGTTTGACACCTGGTCGGAGTCTGGTTTCAAACGCTTTATTTGAAACACCCTGGGATCCTTTTGTAGATTGAGCACAAACAAACTAACACTTGTCATTTTGTTCTAAATTGAACTTTTTGTACTTCTCGGAACGTAAGACGAAGCAAAAGCACATGAAAGCTTCTTTTTTGGCGAAAGTTGTTTATCATTTTTTAAAGAAACGAAGATAACCATAAAAATAGGGATATGATATGTGGCTTGGCTTAGCAGGCATGACGTGATAATGAAGTTTATTACTATTTAGAGTTCACATTGGACTTGTACCTTTCTAAATTTTATTGTGGGGAGAAGAGCACATAAAATAGTTTAACAATCAAGCAATTAGCGCATTCGAGCATGCATACGAGGCTCAAAAGCAGGATAATGGGCAGTTCCCGACCCGACAATGCTATAAGGGTTGGATTTGGGCTGAGGCAGTAAAAAATTTTAATTTTGTTTTTCTTTTGTGGTGGTCGGCCGGAGTAAGTGGCAATTTTTGCAATGCGATGGCTCAAGCTTGGCAATAATGCGGCTAAAATAATGGCATTCGCAGTTGACATCAGGTTTGAGAGATTTTTGCGTTGCAGGAAAAAGCTCGCGCATTTGTTTTGCGCATAAATAAATAAAATAGGCAAAATATTTTTCAAATGTTTTTGTAGGTAATGAAGAAAGCAATAGGCAGGGGGATTGGAAAGCGGCCAATCCCAACTCCCAACGCAACGACAACTTTTACAATGAAATTAATGAACTACCCTACTTGAAGTCAACAACTTCTTTTTACCTGAAATCTAGTCTAGGCATCCCNTTTTAATTTTGTTTTTCTTTTGTGGTGGTCGGCCGGAGTAAGTGGCAATTTTTGCAATGCGATGGCTCAAGCTTGGCAATAATGCGGCTAAAATAATGGCATTCGCAGTTGACATCAGGTTTGAGAGATTTTTGCGTTGCAGGAAAAAGCTCGCGCATTTGTTTTGCGCATAAATAAATAAAATAGGCAAAATATTTTTCAAATGTTTTTGTAGGTAATGAAGAAAGCAATAGGCAGGGGGATTGGAAAGCGGCCAATCCCAACTCCCAACGCAACGACAACTTTTACAATGAAATTAATGAACTACCCTACTTGAAGTCAACAACTTCTTTTTACCTGAAATCTAGTCTAGGCATCCCACCCTTGCTGATGATACGACACGACTGCTAAACCCTGAAGTGGGGTTAGCAGCCTGACCTGCTTAAATTAAAAGTGAAGTACTTTCGTTGGTGGGCTGGGAAAGAATAAAAGTTTCGTTAAGGCACTGTTGCGTAAAATAACAACAGACATTCACTCCAGATCTGTCCCACTCGCATTTCTACCCCGACACCACCTACACTTGCAATCGTTAGTGCTAAAATGTAGCCTAAACAATTGAGACTTTGAGCTTTGGAACGATTTTCTTTGTTATATTTCCAACTGGAATAAAATTGTTTTTCACCATCTTGTCTAAAGTCGCATCTTAAGTCTAAACGATGGCATTAAACTTTGCCAGAAAATAATGATGGCCGTAAATCATGGTTTCCTACATTTAATAAAAACCTCTAACCACAGCCACAACCTACATAAAAATATTTTGCTTTGATCCTTCCCTTCGAAAAAATAATAACAATTATTTGAATTGTTTCCTGTGCTCGATTCTGGGTATATATATACATCACTCTTTACTTTATGGCTTTGGAGTTTGGACCGTTATATATTGCGTCGAAAACAAAATTCTTGGGGAGATTAACTTGAGTGAGTTACCAGACCCTTCATTCAGAAGTTCGAACATGTGGCATGGCGTGCAAGGCGTCAGTGGCTAATTTTCTCCCATTTTTATTGAACCTTTTGGCTTCTTGTAATCATTAGTTTGGTTGAGAATCGATCAAGACGAGACGAACTTTTGAGACTAACAACGCATGAACAGACCCCTGATGCGCTGAGAAATATAAAATCCCCAAAAAATAGAAAATACGGGGAAAAAATTGCCAAATTTTACAGATCTAAAGTTCATCCAACTCAGGGATCAACCACGGAATGAAAGTTATATGAATAGATAATCAAGTTCCTTCATGCTACATGAAATTTTAGACAAAGAGGCCAATGAAGAAAAACGCTTTCTCGTCTGAATAGGAAGTAGCATGTTTATTACGAGAGCGTAAATTAATTCGCAATAAATGCTAAATTTTTGTTGCAAAACTGCTATTAAAAATTTGAATTTATCGTTCGTGTCCACTACGTTAAATTCGGAAGAGCTTTTTGCTTACACGTGTCGTGTCGACCCTACAACTAATTAAATCATTCGATAGACATTATACGTATGTATAATTCAGGTAAAATCAGAAGGACTGACAGAATTGAGCATACAGTTGAAGGGAATTAGCGCAATTTAATTTGCATACAAATTAGTGAAAGTGCTAGGTGCCAGGTGGCTTAGCAAAATAGCTCTTAGCTGACATTACGCTTTGGAAGATATGACTGGACTGTTTTTCTTGACGATCCTTTCTTATTCCAGCAAATAATGGAAACTTATTAATTTGTCGGTTACATTCAAAATCAAAAGAGGGCGATCCCATGGTATAAACTCAAAGAGATGATTTAATTAGGCACCCGCAGAGCTACCTACATTTGACTCATTTGACCATCAGTATTAAACTTTGCTATCTAACTCTTTTCGCTCATCTCACAGGTGTCAATCCTCATGCAAAAATAAAACTTAAATTGCTAAAAAAAAAGTTTTTGCGATTCAATCAGCCACTATGTAAACTACTCTCTGTCGTGTCTGTATGTATCTACCTAAATACAAATTTGTTTACTTATCATTGGTCGCAGCTAAAGCCAAGGAAAAAAGTTAAATTATGCTTTGTTCTATAATCCTCACTCCATTATATTATCTTATCCATCTGCATGTAATGCCCTAGTCCTACTATCATATTTAGGTCCTGTCCGCATCCGTGCATCATGCATTCATGCATGATGTCCAAGTAAAGCAATTTTTGAGATATTACATGAGCGATGATGTAAAAAAAAGCATTTCATGTTCCTCAAACAGGATTGAGTGAGATGCAGATAGAATGCAGCCGGTTTTTATTGCCAATAGAAGCACGCTCTCCTGCTTTCAAAATATGAGTTGCAACAGGCAAGAGTGCAACGTCAACTCAGTAATCGAGTGATACTTATTCGGGATATCTCTACATCTGAATTTGCTTTACGTTAGCGAGTTGGAACTTTGAAAATATGTTGTTTTTTTAATTGATAGGCCCAGAAACCCAGACCCAGCATGGCATCATGTTCTTGGAGAGTATTATTATTCATTCATGATAATTTTAGACGGGATATGGAAGACATAAGATCATGCAAAGCATCATGAAAACAAGTCGATAATTATACGTTTTTTGCGAGGTAGGTGCCTACAGCCAGAGTTTTTGATGCTCAGAGGACCAAGATTATCTTATTGGCATATTGGTCGGTCTCGGCATTTTTACGGCCCGACCTAAGTATTTGAGGAATAAACATTTTTCACGAACGAAGCTTAAAACGAAGTGGTTGAACATTCTCAAAAGGAAGAACAGAAGGCCAACCGAGATGAGGCCAATGACGGGAATTATTCATAGGATATATTGTGTAGTCCAAACCTGGACCAAATAATTTATTTGCAAATTTGCATTAGCTACCTCAGACACAAAGTCGTGTCCTGTCTTTTTCTTCGTATTGGATTCTATCGCTATATTAATTTTCGCGAAAATGGGGAACAAAATGTGTTATAAAATTATTATTTCGAAACTAACATCCTCTCTCTGGCATTTTTGGAACGAAACAAAAAGTAGCTCGGACTTTGCATTCAGCGAAATATTGATTTAGTTGAATTGATAAAGATGAAGAAGCACAGGCCAACTGATAGTAGAACATTGAAACAAAATGGGTTGCGCTTTCATACTCTCCTGGTTCTGGCTTGTAAATTGTTTTTGAGGCCGAGGACAGTCCACAATTAAAATTTATTCCAAGTGCAAGTCAATGCCATACCTAAGTATATAGTGCGATGTTTTTGTTGATATGATGCACTTAATGTTTTAAGACAGATATACATGTACAAATGTACATAACATCATTGATGCACTTGGTGTATGCATGATCATAAAACGCCACACTGTATACTTCCAACTTTGAGTACTCAGATCAAAGGTCAAGCAGGAAACTTGTTGACAGTGACCTGATATTAATTACAACTGTCATTGCAAAGCTGCAAATGGCTGGTGACATATAAAAAGTTTTATAGCTCTAATCCAAGAATAAATAGAGACGTGATAAAGGACTTATGATAAAGGTTTCTAACTGTTATAGGAGACAATAGTCTAGTGGGACTTACGAGTTTAGCTAATAGCCAATCCCATGGTCCATGCAAAACTCTATACCTGAAAAGAAACTAGAAACAGAAAATCATCTTAAATCCATCTGAAACTTATTTTACTACCAATTAGTGGCAATATTCATTTTTTGCGACCTATTCCTGATTCAAGCTGAGGTCGAGGCAATGTAAAAGCTAAGTATATAGGCCATCTTTGTTTTCTGACGCTAATTAACCGATGAAGCTTGTAACACGTGGAAGCTGGAGCAGGTGCATTAGATAATTACATATAAGTACTTCTCACCCTTGAAGCATCTTTTCAGAGAAAATGATTTAATAATGCATGATATAAATAAGCTAAGCTAAAACAATTTTCATAGCAATTTTTTTCGGAATATTGAAGCTGTGCAGCAGCTGCTGTTACGCATATAATAGTGTATAATTTTGTATGTATGCAGCGGTGGAAGCCAGCAACATGCAAAGTAGCAATCAAATCAATGTCAATGTCACTTTCTATACTGCAAGCATTATTTTTTGCGGGGGAATCTGGAGCGGCATAATGAAAAAAATGCAAAAAATTTCGCGCATCGCATTGCATGCATCAAGTTTTCGCCCTATTCATGTACTAAAATTAGTACTTTCACACCTCTCCTTCATCAAACGTACTCATTTTCCAAAATTTTCTGCGTAATTTGAGGAAAACTCAAATAGTAAGAATTTGTCTGATGCTTCATCAAGTCATCGTTCATTACATGATCTTCCCAACATCAATCGTCAAGATTTTGTTTGCTTTGCTTTCACTCCTATTTACTTCTATTTCGATTTATTCCGATGGATGGAGAAAGTCGGCTCCTCCTTCTCTTCCAATTATCATCATCATCATCCATATCCACCATCCCATGTTTTGAGGTCGTCTCACCTTGTCCTATTGGCAGTTTTGTGGCAGTCAAACAAGGCGGTTTCAATTGAGCATTACAGAAATCGGAGAACTTGCAACACTGTCTCCCACTACATCCCTCGCCATAATGAAAATTAAGATTACATTGTAATGGAGATCCAGGTGGAGTCAACCGATCGTTATCCAAACAACTGTAAGAAAAAGGGTCATACAGAAAAAAAAATCGTTCATACAGAAAACATCAACTTTTGATTTCATTCAATTCACTTCAAAAGTTTTTTTTTTTTTTGCAAACGTTACAACTACATTACAGAGCAATCTAATTAAATTTGAAGTGGCATTCATAATGCTCAGGAGTAAATTTGATAGGAAAAGGAGAAGGGAAAGCTGAATATTTTGAGTTGACCATCACCAAAAAAAGAGAAATCAATTTTACAGCGTGATATTTGTTGTAGTTTAGTTATTGAATGCAAGATGTTTTATTATCGCTTATCGCACTGTACAACCTAGAGATGCAAGAATACAATCGAAATCGCAATCATCACATTTCTTCCAGTAAATAATGAACAATTTTTTTTTGTTTTGTTGAAGAGTCAAATTAACTTTTTGCAGATGGACATGGCCTTACAATTTGAAACGTAAGGGTTTCGTTTTACCTGGGGGCCTTTGTGGTACATGAAGTTCAGGCTTTAAGTCCGCATTACACATGTCTGCATCTTTGCAGCATTTTATGACAAACGTTTCATTCGTTTTTTGAGAGTATTCACACTGAACGGGTTTCTCAGGAGGGTATAGTTCCTTTTGATCCAAGCACCTGAGATGAGATACATAGTTTTGCAAAAAATATTAAGGTGAGTTTAACGTAAATTTGGCAGCAATGGTTAGCGGATATCATATCTCCCTCCTTTTTACTGACTACTGGGTTTCACTACGTCGGAATAGAAATAGAAACGAAAGTTGTAGAGGGATAAATTTTCCATAAGTTTTGCAATGCTTACTTATATAATCAATCCAAACTCTTTAAACTCTTTATAAACTTTTTCTTTCCCTTGATTTTTTCTACTTCTAACTGAAATGACAAATCTAAAAAATGTACAAGAAAAAGTGATGTGCTGATACAAAAGCACCATTTTCATAATTGGTCCAAAAAGTTTTGAACGCGTAATTTTATATACCATTTCAAATTCTAAGATCATAAGAAGGACTTTGAGAATTGTCGTTCATGTTTTATGTGGAAAGTTAGATCTGCCTTGCTAAAGTTCGAATCAGCTTATTGATCAAGTTTTAATAGACGTAATACTCAATATTCTACAAATTATTCATCATTCGTACAAATCTTGTAGTGACTCCTCAGATTAACCAATGTCCAAGATCATTTTTAGAGCTCAATTCTATCCGAATTCATTGAAGATAAATTATGGAAGATCCTAAATACTACTCAATGAGAATACAATGGAATATCAGTATGTTTTGTGCTTTAAAAAGAGGCTCACTAGACATTCTCATCTGATGCTTCAAAAGTTTCAAGCTTGATGATAAATTGAGGACTTTCATGGGTTATATTGATTGTTTCAACATTTTATATATAGTACTATATTCATGTTAAATCTCATGCTTCCCTCCAATTTTAGTTTGTGTTCATTGGACTAGTCCATTCAATCTCTACAAACAAACGCACATGTACTGCATATTCAGTGCTGCTTATCAACTTAAAATGAGCAACAGCAGCAGCAGCGAACAGCTTATCAAATTATCCTTCCTATCAATGAGAGCATTTAACAACCGCTCTAAACGCTCATTTAAGTTCAAATTACATCTCGAATTTTGTTACAGTTTTGTTTTATTTTTATAGTTCAAAACACACCTATACATATACCTCACGTGGTTCGCGTTGCATTAGCTCTTTTCTCGTGTCATATCGCAGCATGTCAACACTTAACTCACTATCCATTTGATTGCATTCAATTCAACATGAATAAACATTTTTAGCAAATTAATAGTTATAAGTACAAAGATGAGACGTAGAGAAGCTGATTTTTCCCTAAAATGAGTGTTTTTTCTTGGTTTTTTGCAGAATGTAACTCTTTTCATCAAACATTACATGATTTTTAACAACATACACACCAACAGCGATAAACACTTTTTGGAATTTGGAAAAGCCGTTTAGTTTGACAACTTTACAGGAATGATTGTGGTTGTGATTGTTATTGCAATTTTGATTCACATATGCAAATAGAAGATTCTTGAAAAAAATGTCAACGTACCACAAACTACAAACCATAAATAAGCAAAACTCCCTAATGATGATAATCACTGTCACTGTATGATTATGTTTTTAAAAACGCTAAAATGATGTTGCTTTTGCAGCAATAAAACGAAATATTTCCTCTCATAACCATTGAGGTAATGGTAATATTCATGGTGCCGATGCATTGCATGCTGCAGCAGTGACTAAACAAGCCCATCGTTTTATGTTTGTATGGCAATGGTAAGTTGTTACGCTGTCACCAAACTTGGAGAGAGAAGGTAATGCAATAAAAGATTATATTTCAAATTACGAATGCTCGTTCGTATCATAACTATGAAACTTTGCTCAAGCAATTTGTTTATTTCAAGGAAAGGGTGATGATGATAAGCCAATAGTATGACTATTATTATGACATGTCATGTCATCTTTTATTGCAAAGAAGCTAATGAAAAATATCACTTTTCTTTTTCAAAGTAACATTATTACTCATTAATGTGCAATTATTTCTTTGGAACATGATTCGTGAAAATGTTTGATTTTTTTAAAATTTCATCCTAAAGTGATTTACTGCCCAATATTTTGTTAATATTGTAGTCCTGCTGAAGATTAAAATAACAAATGTTTACAAAACAACTTTGATCCAGTAATGGCTGTGATCATTATCAGAATCAACGCCTCTTTGTTTGACTTAAGTCTCTATGGCATATTACCGATCTTACGGATTCTAAGTATGTATGCATTGCATTTAATCTCGAAAATAGCACACGTTTCCACGTAGGATCATTCCTCTGCTTCAGTTTAGATGTCGGATGTTGTCTTGACATGCAGATCTCATCAGGTCATGCCATGACCTCTGATTTCCGGAGATCATCATCTTCATCAGCTCTTTTATGAATTGTGTGAATGATCGCGGCACTCAAAATACAACCAATTTATCATTTAACAGCCACCAACAACAGTAACAACAACATCCTTTTACTTATATTTTTTACGCTTCTCCAGTTTTACTTCATTTTCCCCGGATTTTTTACGACTGCAACTTTAAAACTAGTTGCTTATCTATCGCTACAACAAAGTAAAGCCATCCATCCACACACACCTATTTGTTCACCGAGTTGTTTATCGTTCATTCATTTCGCAAATGTACACGAACTTTGCTATATAACGTGAATCATGTTGCATTTTTGTTACTCTTTGTTTTGCAAATAAGCAACTTCACATTCAATTTTGAATACAATGTTTCATGTTCATGACACATGACAAAAGTAAAACTAACTCATGCGAACTCTCTAAATATGTTTTTAGTTGTTGCCTAAATTCAATATACATTTCTCTCCTTTTCGTTTGGCATAGTAAAAGGTAAAAAGTAAGCGTGTTTGCAGAGATAGGTACCTAAATATATTTTGGCAATCCACACTCAATCTCAATGGCAAAATGGCAAATAGATACTCCACTCAGTCACTCAGGCAAAAAACATATTGAAAACAAGTTAGCGTCAACAGTCAGTATCAAAAAATGTATAACACTCGATAAAGAAGTAGTAAGTATGTAGGTATGTAGTAGCAGCAACATTTTTGCAATTTGAAAACAAAACGGAGGATTCAAAAATAGATTTTTGTACAAGCCGTTTAAGAAGACACACGGGCATCTTTTTCTGTTGACGTAAATCAAAGAATGATATTTATTTGAATTTTTTGTATCATCTCGCCACCGAGAAAAATAGGACGAAAAAATGGCATGATTTTTTAAATTTATTTTTGAGTTGAATGATTTAGAAATTTGATTTGTATTTGTGCTGCTTTTTTATTTTGATAGTAATTTTGAATTTGTCGCTTACCTGTCGATTTGTCTTTTTCCCTAGTGGGAGCGAGTAATTCTAGCCTTTTGCCAGCATTGCAAAAGTCATGGTCCTTACAACAAGAGATTACATAATTTGACTCGTTTTTTCTACACCACGCAGGGTTCTCAGGAGGGAGACTATGGTCCCGCGAAAGACACCTTTTAATTTTTCATATTTCATAACTTCGATTACATTCTACTTTTTAGCGATTACTTAACAGTCAATTTTTTGTTTCTACATTGTACATATATTGCAATCTTGATAATTAGAAAGTTCATAATTACTTTCAGTTCATGGGAAAGTGCATATTCAGGCAAAATAAATGACACGACGAACACAAAACGATAATGAGTGATCTGGATCTGATGACATGACACATGCACATGAATGAAATGAATGCTATCAAATAAGCAAAATTTAATTATCATATTATGTCTTTCTTGACTTCTCTTACGAAAAGCATCTGTGCAAAATGGAAATAACAAGTGTTGCTGACTTTGGTAAAGTTTTTTTATAAGGATGAGGTGAACATTGAACCTATTCGGAATCCTGAATCATACCCCTGATAAAAATATTTCGAATTTCTGCTTTTTCAGCTAATGTTTCGCTGGTAACTGATAATGAGATTATCCACTCCAATTTGATTCCTTTTGGAATAGAATTCCATTACTCATTCATTTTAAAATGATCTATTGGACATGAAAGCGCAATTTTGCTGTCAAAATTGTAAGAAAATGTGAGCAGTTTTTAAATCTAGTTATTCTGTCCATCTTTTCCCCTAAATAGCACGTACTGGTCACTTCTCTCGAAGAATCATATGCGCTCAAACTCAGCAAAAATTCCTTATCAGTTTTTTGTGCATGTTCTATGCAAGTTTCATGATGATCTGTCTGTATCGTCAGGAAAAAAAATTTAAGATTTCATACTTTGTTCAAACTCAGGTTTAGTATTTGCTTGCGTTGTGACTTTGTATAGAATGAATTGAATTGCATTCGCGAATACTTGCTTTTTGCTAACTACGAGATTGGGCAAATTTAATCCTTCTAATGTTTTTTTTTGCAGTATATGTATCCAAACACACACAAATGTGATTTAGCTTGAAGCCCTCGTCATTTAATGGTGCCTAATCAATTGCAAACTGCGTTGCTGGTGTTTGAATAAGTCTGTGCCAAATGAAACACCTACTCTTGTAATCTGATCTTCTTCTCACCCTCATCCGCAAATTACAAATAAGAATGAGATAAGAATTCATACTCAAAAGTCGGTGACATGACATGGGTTCACCCATTCGCCTTTTCTTTTCATACAAGAAACAATTTCATTTTAATTATTTCACGAATATTAGAAGCCTACTCAAAGAGCAAATCATTTTGGTCATTCGTTTATGTCCTGTTCATTGATCCCAATCATAATATTCAATTGAATTTATATAGGCAGTGCGATAAGAAAAAAATGAAATGTTTTCGAAACCCAAGTAAAAAGCTTACATATTTTTTCTCTCCAGTGAATAGGTAGTTTACGAACGACACGACACATGATCGATCGATGGACGATCTTTAAGAAAATTGTTACCATTTAGTCTTACCGATATGAGTAGATGACTTGTCCAGTCGTCTTGTCCAATGATGTGGTGGTGAAGCAGAAGCCATCCGTTTCACATGTGTAGTTTGAGTCACGACAAATATCGCATCGACACCTCAAACCTACAAAAAAGGTTTTCACAATTGTACAAAATAAAAAGAACACTCTGGTACAATTCTAGACTGGAGGGTCAATAAATGCACCCAAGTATATAGAAAGTATGTAAAAAAATGCTCACCGTTGACTAGAGAGATTGGTGAGAAGTTGACGAGGATGAACAGTATAAGGAACCCATAGAACAGTCTGGAACGACCCCCCATTATTACTGGGGAGGATCCCAAAGTATCTCTATTCATGATCATGGTCATGAAGCGTAGCTTCCAACTTGATTATTTTTTTGTTCTTATTTAATCGTAATTCGAATACTTTGGCAGTTTTTAAGGCTTAGCTCATTGTGTATTGATTTGTTTTCTTCACTAAAACAACTTGGCTTCTAATTTAGTATTTTAATTTATTAAGGAAGCAAGTTGCGATGAGTTGTATTTCATGTGGTTTTTCACCACGATTGTGTTGATATTCACGCGAGAAGACTGTCCCACAGGAGAATTTTTATGCTTGTGGGGCAGTCAAGCATTATCCATTCCATTTCCTCTATTTTTTTAGGAATTTCCAACCGGAAAGAAGTGAAGGATTTTATTCTTGGCTATGTTCTTAGAAATCTTACAAACTTGTGATGAAAGGAAAGAGCTAAAGAATTATGCCTAAGCAGCATTATTTTTTCTTGAAGGTATGTCTAGAGTCTAGACAACTCTTCGGTTCCCCAGACTGGACCTGAAAATTGGAAAGTAAATGTATTTTAATGCAATGCAATCCTTTGTCCCATTGTAGCAAATCAAATTCAATTGATTCATTCCAATGCAATAAGAACAGTCCAATCATATCGATATGGCAAAACAAAAT
>JAHZMX010001351.1:0-11363 GCA_027743895.1 Seira musarum | reverse complement strand
TAATGGGCAATAAAAACGGGTGGGTAATAACGGGTAATAATGGGCAATTTTGAATTCCCGCCTTATATTACTCAATGATTGTACATTTACGTAATGTTATTTTTTTATTACCCACAAAAACCCATTAAAACCCACTTTTGAGGTAGTGGGGAATACCCGTTAAAACCCGGGTGGGTTTTTCATTGCCCACCTACCTGTTATTACCCATTAACAAGTCTGAGACAGATCGATCTGTATTTTGGAGGATTCCTTCAGTTTGTTCATTTCAAGAACCTATCATTCTCTACGTACTTGCTCTACTACACCATCATTGTGGAGGAAGTGGGCTGGTTTTTGGTGGTGGATTTCATTACTTTGGTGAAAATGGTGACATTTTACGTCGCCTCTGCTAAAGCTGCTGATATTGTAAGTGCGCCTGAACGCTTTTTCAACTTCGTCATTATCGCTGTTTTAACAGCTTTATATATATCCATTAATCGGATCCAGTTTCTCCGTCCGGGTTTGGTAAACTGGCCGAATTCAATTTGAGAATCAAAGTCAGTGACTAGTGACTTGTAATTTGAATACGATACGGTTTGGGTTAAAATAAATACCCCTAGGAACGAACGTCTGGTAGGATAGAAGTTTGGAGAATTAGTTTAGCTCTGCATCAAAAGTGTCGATGATTATATTTTCCGACCTCCCCATTTTATTTTAATTTCCGGCTGAATTTCAGGGCGCGGGGCGCATTTGAAAATTTTTCTGTCGCTTGCCCTTGAATGGGAAAATCGGCTGAATTGGAGAGCCTTAGCCTTATTTGTTTCATTTTTCAAGGAGAGTTCTTGGAAATTATGGCAAAGGGAAGACATCGTTGGTCATTTAAAAAAAATCAATCTAACTCCGACGCAAAGACAATGTCACTTCAACTGTCCATATCTATTGATTCAGTTGGGATGCATTGTATATAACCTGCGACAATGTAAGAACAATAATAAAGCTGTTAGAAACAGTAGTGACGTAGCTTTGAAGTGAAGAATTTGGGAAAGAGCTGTACAAATGATGCTTTCATGTCAGTTGTTCCATAGTCCAATCTTTCTGACATCACAGATAGTTCCTTGCTATTATTTATTCCCTACAGTTTTATATGACGCTTATAAGTGCATTATTGTAAAGAGCTTAAAGAGTCCTTAACAAGTACTGCATCACAAACTATACTTGAGCAGAAATCCTGAATAGCTCAGCGACGTAATGAATGACTCCAAACATTTTCAGCCTCCCGTTCTTTGCCTTTTTATTAAATTTGAAAATAATTCTGCCCCGCTGCCGCAGCTCTCATAAATTCAGCTCCCTCCAATTCTTTCTTTATTTAACAAGATGTACATATATGTACGTTCGTCATTACTGTTTCTTGAATGTTTTAGAACGACAAGCTCTGCACGTGGATTCGAGAGAACCATCGAATGGATGATGTCATGTATGAAAATGGAGCTGTTGGAATCACCGCCCAAGTTGTTATTGATGAAGTGTCAAACAACCCAATTGGAATCGGCAGTAAATTGTTCATGGTGAACAAATCCTCTCTTTGGAAAGTAAGCCTCATGAAATTTTCGATTTTATTAGCATCTGCATATAAATCCTTTCATCACTTAGTTGTCCTTGAACGGCGAGTACAAACAATTCTTTGATGTAATTGCGACAAGCACAACCGTTAAAATTTTATTATGCATTATCATTTGTTAGATTATTTAATATTCTGACGTAAAACCCTTCATAATCTCTTTTCAACCAGGGTATTAGCTTCATTGGATCATGTCTAATGTTCTTTGTGGGGTCGGAAAACTAAGTTGTGCTCAACAGAAATTAAAGGTAACCAACTTTAATTCAAGTTTTTATTGTAAAAAATATTTGCATCCTTTTTCTTCGTTTGCAGCAAAATTATTTGTTTTGTTTCATTTTAGTTCAAAATTTTACCCAACAACAATAAAAGGTATTAAGGCAAACTTCACCTATAAGGGAATTTCATAGGCTGATAGGCGAACTACGGAGAGATATCAAGTCTGGGGTATTTTAGGGCGTAGCTTATGAATTCTTTCCTATATTACTGTCAACCACATTCCCGGAATTCATTTTTGTAATCCTTTTGGGGTTAACTGTCGCCGTAGTTCGTCTATCAACTTATGTCTCCCTTCTGTCCAGTTAGAATTGTACCACCAGTAGTAGTCTGCTATTGTCACATCTCGCGCTAAAGCAAAGCGGCATTCACGAAGATTGCTGTGCCTGACTTTGTTTAAAAAACATTCGATTCCGTTTCTGAAAACAAATCATTTGCTTTGAAAAATAGCAGTACGGTTAGACTGCTGCGTCCAGATAAACTAGCGGACTCGATGACAGGAGCAGGTTACCACCCGGAGTGCGTACTTCCCCTTTGTTTTGTTTGTTACAAGAATATTTATTTCTGACCTGGTTCTACTTACAGCAATTTAGTGGAACTTTTACCTAACTTCGTTTCAATATGGACCTATTATTGCCAACTCGATTTTTTCTAATTTTGCTTGCGTTAATTATTCTGTTTGCTACGGTATGTTGATGCACTTGTATTTGTCACATGCTAAAACGGACGTGTACTAATCATTTTTCTGTCTTGATAGATCGTATCAGCAAAGAGAAACAATTCAGGCCTGGGAAGATCCGGTGCAAGACGGTGAACCTGTTTCCACTAGGCTATAAAGCACATTCACCAACACGGTACGGCATCCAAAGAGACACGACCATTCTAAAATCAAAATACACGGATCCATCATGTGATTTATTTCTTCTATTCTAACACCTAAAATGTGAAAGTTCTATTAAAGTTCGTATATACATTTAAAATGCACGTCTACTTATTTATATGTTTACGGTTTACAACAGTAACCCAACTTTGCACATTACTTTATTTAAAGTTAATCTCACAATCTCACCTAACGCAACGCAACATATAATTTTAAATATATTTACATGTTACTTGTTTCATGTTAGAAGTGTAAATTATAAAGGTACTTATAAACTTACAAGGGAAAAGAACTCACCCTAATTAAGTCCAAGACATGATATGTATGGTCCGGATCAGTTTTTTATGCTGATTACGAATCCGTTTTCAAATAACTACAACAGTAGTAGGGTAATTGGTAATTTCAATATGTTTGAATGGAGTTTGAACCTAACCTAACCCTGACGTCAACCTTACATCATAGATTTGGCAGCATTCAAAAAATATCTCTACCGATGACGTTGGGGAAAGTCGATAATCGTCATCAACTTTTTGATGTTCCGACCGACCTATTCTATTACTAGGGCCATAATAGTTCCCTGATGATTGTTGACTTTTAGGCAGGTGCTGATCTTTCCAATCTTACGCAGGTAGTATTCAATTGTAATGTATATTTAGGAAAACATGACAAAAATCAAAATAAAATTACTCCGAAATTTTTACAGTGATTTGAAAGGAAAATCGTAGCCAGTGTGTAAAATCTGATGCTGACCGTTTTCCTGGTATATGGTAACAGAGTGGGCACTCGGGAAAATTCCCTTTTAGGCGTGAATAAGAATTATAGTTAAGAAAGTCCGCTAAAGTTCCCGAATCAGGAAATAGTTCATTTGACTCTGTACATAATAAGCTGAACAATTGATGATAAGGTAGCGAAAATTGGAAAAAAATCGAATAGGACAAGTCACACCTCAACAAAGTTAAATTAGGTATTTTCTCTGCAAATCCAGCTCAAATATTTGTATCTGCCTGCCAGGCAAGAAAAAATGCTGAACTTTATTACTGTGAACCATTGCGTAATTTTTATAAAGTCACTTCGTGTCACAAACAGTTCTTACGTTCATTATTATTGCTATCAGGAAGTCTGTATGTATGCCGCAACGGATTTTACGTACAAAAAGTGAATTCAAAAATGCCAATCGTTTCTCTTTACCATAAGTAGGAGTAACTCAATTACACTTCTTCAATTACTGTACGACGTATTAACTCATAATTTTTAAGTTAGTTGTATCAGAGATAAAAAAAATAGCAAATTGTATAAGTAAGTATAAAATTATCCATATGCCCTTCTGGAAGTAGTGATTGTAGTGGAGACGTAAATTTTATTTTGGTCAGTTTTGCTTGTTAGAATAGAGACAATGGATTAGATAAACTTCCCCTGCAACCCTTCCATCATTTATAAAGTCATAAGCTGACAAGGTAGCATTCTCAAAATACTCCCACTAATCGCATACATGTGTATACCAGCTCATTACGATCCCGTTTTCTAATTATTGGAGGTAATATTTCGCAATTATCTTTAATTTTCATTTTGAATGATATAATTAACGGATTTTGGAGGAAAATCGACATCACTTTCCGAATTCTATATAGTCGATTGATTACGTATACTTACACATATTAGGATATATATATAGGATATTTACACACTTTTCTCCTTCAGATGGTATTCAGTGTGTATTTTCAATTTTACGCTATTTTAAAAATTGCGTAAAAATGTTACCACTATAATCTAATAAGTAAACGTTAGCAGTTATACAATTCCCGTTATGATTTAAAGCGGGGAGGCGTCATTTGATTTTGTGATTCCGGAAAGAAATTGGGGTCGCGCAAGTATTCGTGATAACGCATCAACAATACACATTTGTAATATATGCACAATGATGAACCGGAAACGTTATTTTAATTAAGAAAATATTATAAGACATGTATATTTCTGATCATAATATTTTGTCATATTTAAGTAGGTTATATGTGATGTAAAGTATTTCTAGTCAGAAAACGCATGCATGTTTCGCGAATTTTTCCACACACCTACATGGTGTGCGGAACATTTATATAAACTTTTTTCACATAAACGGGATTCACATAAATTTTTATTTACATACCTGGACTTTTTGCATACACTTTTTTACATACACGCCTTTTTTGTATAAACGGATTTTTTTATAAATCAGAGAATTCGACCTCTTATACCATATTGTCTATATACAAATGTTTTTGCCAGTTTTTTTTCAACTAAACTACCCAAATTATTGGTAAGTGGTGCTCAGACTCCCAAAATCTTTCAACAGTTCATCATGTTTTTTTTTAAATTGAAAACCATTAATCTTGCGTTATGCTTTTGGACACAAAACGTAGCCTTCAGAAGTGTCAGGTCCTACGCGACATGAAGTGCAGGGTCCGCTGGTGCATGCCGGAATACCTTTTAGATGGATATTTTCTATCAATAACACGAAGTTCTGTTTCAGTTTCCTTATTTAGAGGTAACTTTGGCTTTGCATCTGAGGGACAGAAGCAAATAATTGAAAACTCATTTCGGTTTCTATCTGGTTCAATTTGTAAAGAAATATTTCCGTTTATACAAAACTTCCGTTTATATAAAAAAGCGGTATTGCAAAAAGTATATTTATGTAAAAAAAAGCGTGTATGTAAATAAGTCGTTATATAAATAAGTTTATATAAATGCTGTTTATGCGAAAAAAGTTTATGTGGATGTTCCTAGAACCCACCTACATACGTACTATGATTTTTAAGATGCCATAAATTTAGTCCCTTACAAATTTTCTTACATCTTCATAGTAGACATACGACAACTTAACTCCTAATGCATATTAATATTTAAGTAAACAGTAAAATTTTTCATCTGTCCTCTAGGCAGTTCGGATTATATAAATTGAGACGTCATTCTTGTATTTTTTGCGTCTTACAATTAGAAGAAAATAAAGGAATAAGAATTAGAGTAAGCATATATGGCAAAAGTATCAATTTAGTCATATAGTATTAATATTGTTTTAGAATATTTTAGATAGTGTTTTCCTTGTCGATCTTTTTCCACGGCGGAAAAATTATGTTTTAATGAACTCTGACACCATCAAAGTATGATGGAAGGATTATGTAAGATGCGTGGATTAAATTGTATCAATATTTTTTTAAGGAAGCTCACTATGAGCAGAATAGTGTATAGTGTACGATGACTAATTACTATATGTCTTTTAATTAGTTTGTGAAATATTTACACACTTTCTGTCACGGTATTCAGTGTTCTCGATATTCTATTAAAGCACCAGGGATAGCATGAAGTAGATGTCCACTTTTAAAAAATGTAAATTGCAATATGTCATGTATCTCATATCTCATTTATTAGTGTCAAAAAGATCTCGATATTATAAAAGCAGAATGCATGAAATAATGGCTCTAATTACTCAACAACACCGCATTGCCATGATTCTGTACTTATTTCTCATGAATGGCACCTCACAAGCGAACATTTCCAAATGCCGCTAATCGCTCATTCTGTATTACCTATTCAGCTTTTTACGCTGGTTTCGATGTCGTTCCCAAATAATGGAGATGTTTCACAAGTTACATTAACTTTCATTTTCTTTATTTAAAGAAAAGCTATGATTTGGATGAACGTCGACCTCCCTTTCAGGATTTGGGGTAGCATATTCATTCGTTTATGTAGCAAGGGTTTTGTTGGAGAGAAAGTTCCATCTGTCAGAAAAAATTCGAAAAACAAAAATGAAATTGGTATTATCCTGAAATATCTTCATTATTTTGAGAACTGATTAACAACCTGTGTAAAAAGCTGATTATAACAGCATGAGTGGTATATGCGATTCGGAGAGGGGGTAATTGAAACGTTCTCTTGTTAGTAAAAGAAATCATTCTGTAAAGTCATGTCACATTTGATTTACATTACAGATGTAGCTTCTCTCCAATTAGTGTAAATCCAGGAACTGCACTGGAATGGAAGACGGTGAAACATTTTTGGCATGCGCATGGATCGTAGGTATTGATACATCAAAAACAGTACGACGGAAAACACGCCTAACCTAACATCTTTCGATTCTGTTTCTTCTGACCTTTAGATTCCATTAAATTTTGTGGATATGATGAAGATGCATTAATTGTTTCGCATTTACTTGCCCTCTCATGAACCGTGTTTCAAGTGTAAATAGGATATAATTGCAACGCAATTGGAATTGATAGTAAATTCTTTCTGGTGAGCAAATGTTCCCTTTGGAAAACAAGTTTGATTTAGGATTACCTATATTCGTCTCTGCACATATATCCTTTCATCACGTAATGCAATAATCCTTGAACAATAAGCACAAATAAAAACATGTTGTATGAAACTGCGATAAGCATAGTCGTTAAAATTTATTACACAATGGTTTCAGAAGCCGTCGGTAGTAAATCGATTTACTATTATAAATACTATGCGGCCGTTTAATAATTTAAGCATATCACATTGTTTTTCTGACGAGAGTATTAACGTCAATTGGATTATGGTTCGTGATTTCTTTTCGTCTTATGCTTGCACAACAACGATTCTAAGTTTTCTTTCAATTCAGTTGATATTTAACAAAAATAGGTTTCAACATGAACCTACTGTCAATTCGATTTTCTCTAATTTTACTAGCGTTAATAATTCTATTTGGTGTGGTATGTCTATTTGACTGTATTTGCACTTGTTATAAATTACTAAATGAACCTAATCCCTTGCAATTCATCTAACTTCCTTAACTATTTTCTGTCCTCTGGTAGACCGTGTCTGCAAAACGAAACGGAACAGGAGAGGCCCCAAGAGGGAGATGAGGACGATGACACTGTTTCGCGAAGCATGGAAGGCAATCACGGAATGACACACGGATAACCTAAACAAAAGAATCAATCATATTTCCTAAATTTTAATGTCTAGAATGTGGAAGCTCAATTAAACTTTGATTGAGCAAATCAAAAACTTTTTTTTATTATTAATTTATTTTTATTAAATTATTCTCATTGCCAGGCTTATTAGTTGGTTGACTTCTGCGATGGTATTGATGCTGGACCAAATCATATTGTATCGCGATTTATATTAAATAAGTACATGTACTTTACGTAATGTTTAGTATTGATGAAAGGATCATCATCATTCATAATTTTTTTTTGACAAGGGAAGGGCCCTAAGTACCCTTCTAATCGTATGTACCAGTCATGCAATCATACAGCGAATTGTTGTGGGTGTACAATTTCGCATGCAAAAAATTAAATTAAAATTCACCCAGATATTTTCCTAGTACTTTGAAAACGGGTTCTTTCAGAAAAAAATGCCGACCTGGACAGTACATGTGGTATATGCGATTAGCGGGGGCACTTCGGGTTTCCTTGTTAATATGCATTTGAATGTGTTCAGGTATTTCAATAGAATTGTAAGACGAGTGCGTGCTTTGAAATTTTCTCTTTTCAATACAATTTTAATTTGATTTGATTAACGTTTTATCCAACTCACAATCAGGTTTTCCAGAACCAAAGAAAGATATTTTCATTCATCAAGTTTCCATACTTCTGCGTTTCCATAATTTACTACACACAAGGAATACTAGGACTTGTGAGGGCGCTGATTTGGCTGTAAGTTTAAGCATATCATAGTAACTGGTAGTGAAACTCGCTTGTTTGCAAAATTTCATCCAGCCCCTCATTAATTTGGCATTTTTGTTGCAAAATTATTTTTTTTTCATGACTGACTTTAGAATATTCCGTATGGGAAATTGTATGTAAAAATCGGACGATGCACAGATCTTCCGGTTCATGTTTTATATTTTCCCCGCTTCTAAAATCACTTACTTTGCACAATTGGAAGGGAAAAAACTCGCAACCAATTTCAGAAATCAAAGGCATTAATTGCAATTTCCCAATTGCAAGTCCCTATTTCCAAAAATTTTACATGTAACTGCATTTTCTATCGCAATATAAATAAACTAATTTCATTTATTCCCTTATCCCATCCAACCAATTTAATCATAATAACAGAGATAAACAATGAAGAATAATTTTTATTCTCTACCATAACCAATTACGATTGTATCAGCCGTCATCCAAATCCCAACAGATCATTCAAGTAATTTCGACGGACAGATCGAGGTCTCACTTTTGCTCCACCAAGAACTAGATATTTCTCAGTAGTTCACCTTGTTGTCGTTTGCAGGCCTTCTTGTCGCTAAAAAAATTTTGTGGAAGCATGTTGTTTGCGAAAAGCGAAACCAAAGGTACAGCGTAAGTGTAATACTGTTCCTGTAACAGCAACAGCAGCAGCAAACAGCGGAACAAAATATTTATTTATGCTGTGCCATGCCCGTGTAGTGCAGAGTAAAAGTAAACCATAGGGAGAGAGCTCGTCACATTTCGGATATTTTGAACTCACATTCTTGAACAAGGTTGATTTTTTTCATATGCATTTAATTAAATATAGACTCAAATCCACGTTCTCATATCGTCTAGCCTGGACAAATATTGCAAATCCAGTTTTTCTCCTCATTGGCTCAACAAAAACATCAAACGACGGTTTTGAATACGTAGCTGAAAATACTTCATGATTTTTTTGGAATGCTTTTGAGCGATGTCACAAACTGTGAAAACATGTTTTTTTATTTTATTTTGAAGAGATAACTTTTTCAACCAAGACTAACACGTCTTAATTTTGCAAACGGTGAAAGGTTAATAAAAAATTATCAAAGCCACCGATTTTGTCCTGGCTCAATTCTTAATTGTGTAGTTCGATGTGCAAAAATTTCCAAAAAAAAATGATATCAATTGCACTGATTTTGAGCAACAGACGGACAAACCCAAATCGACAGGCTGAATGAATTTAACTTCCAAAAAACGGGCATAGTAGCTCCACACAGCTGCTGAGCCAACATGCTTCTGGTGCTTCCGTTATTTTCCTCTTATTCCAGTTCAGTTCTATGTTCTGTACAGTCTAAGTTTTGTGCTTTGGATATGTTGTGACTTTGATTGAACTTCCTTGCGCACGGCAAGTCGATCAGTAAACATAACATAATAGAAAAAACTTTCCTGTTCTTTTTACCAGCCATAAAAAATTCGCATAGCAGAATAGAGCTCTCACACATTTCTTTTTAGTCTTTCTTTTTTCCTCGTGTAATTCACAAAGCTCCGATCAGTTTGACTTACTTGGTGGTAGTGGCAGTGTCAGTGGTGGTCTGATTATTCTTTCTAGTCAGTCATGTGCTAATATTATTTTATGGTGCAAACTTGTGTGTCTAGTCTAATCCAAATTGGGAATTAAATTTTTCGAGTGTTTTAAAAATGATTAACGAAATTTCCCAGTTTTTAAATCTATCGTGTTTGTAATTTAAAAACATCTCCAGCGAGTACTGATTGTACTTTGTGAAAAAAGTGAAAGGATTGCAACTGAAACGATAAGAGAAAAAGGAATTTCTACAATACTGAAGGACGAGGATTGCTATAAATTAATAGTAAGTTGGAATTATTGTCACATTCGAGCTAGAAAAGCTCGTTAAATTATTGCAGTAATAATTTCAGGATATTTAGGGGGCAAATGCAGCTAAGACTAAGCACATTTGTTAGGATTCGACGTCGTCTTTTGAAAGTCAATTTAATCGATTTATGTAATGAAAATGCGCTTGGACGTCGCCGATTACCTGTCACTTGTAACCAATGGGTAATTATCGCAAAATTAGCAAAAATCTATCTTCATGAATTTATTTAGGATGTCTTTCAGGAATGTCAAACCATTTAATCAAGTCAAGGTCAAAATTAATTGGCAGCAAAGTAGTCAATCGATGACAACTTTTCCAATTAAGCTTAAAAACCCTTTCATACAAAGGTCGTTAGTTAACCATTTCATTTCAGCAGGGTCAAACCTATTGTACTACTTCTGCAATTCCAAGAAATTTCTCGACTCAATTTCGTTAGTAGAGCGTATAGAGCGTATTTATACGTATCCAGTAGACAATTAAGCTAGAGCCAGCCAGGGCCAGACTAATTGTTTCCCCCGACTCTTGCTAGTCTTGCTTGATATTAAGTTACATGACATGTTTGATCAGCGTTATTGAGCTGACAGGATGAAGGCTAAAAAATGTCTGCAGTGGTCTATAAAAATATGATCTATAGACTAAGTATTCCATTAGCCCGTGTTAGTGTCAGGTAGTTAGCTGGATGACGGGAAGGTTAATCTATTTAATCAGGTGAAAAAATCGATATGAGTGCAGGCCAAGTCTAATCCGCTAGACTTCGAGCTTGATTTTAGGAAAAGAAAAAAAGTTAATTACCTACTTAAAATTATTAGAACAAAAGCAATGCGTCATAGATAATGAGTCGAGAAAAGTTCCATGATACTTATTCCATTCCTTTATTAGCAAAGCCAACACGAATGGCACAAATAATGCATTTAAATTACCGGTCCATACTAGGTTTAGGGTTAGGAAAATTACAATTTTCGTTAGTTCGCCTTGGGGTATACCATTTTTCATTCATAGCATCCAATAATAGAAAAAATTTTCCTGTACATCTGTTTAGCGTGGAAAAATTTGAATATGACCAAAAACGT